>PVJD01011944.1:0-42874 GCA_004026545.1 Mormoops blainvillei | reverse complement strand
ATGATTTTTCCACTTGACTTTTTTACATTAAATTTTTAACTTTGAGATAATTGTAGATTCACACGTGCTTGTCAGAAATAATATGGAAATATCATGTATTCATTATCTTGTTTCCCCCAAGGTGCCATCTTGTGAAGCAAAAGTATAATATCATAACTGGGATACTGAGATGTTGGTATTGATGCAGTCAACCTGGGTGGTGTGTGTGTGTGTGTGTGTGTGTGTGTGTTTGTGCTAAATTGCCTCATGGCACAATTTTCCCCCCATCCAATATACATGTCCTTTTGCAATGTGATGTTGCAGTCCCTAAATCCAGAAGTAAAGTCCTTTATTCCATCCCCTTGCATCCGCTCCAGGCTGGCAGAAGTCATATTGTGTGAGTCCTAGTGCCTCGGCCTCCAGTGACTTTGCATATTTTACCTTCTCTTTCTTGCTACATCTTCCTGAGACTTCATTAAAAGAAGATGATCTAGCCTACTAGAGGATGAGATGCAATGAGAAAGCAAATTGTGGTACCCTGGCCAATAGTTAGAATCAGCTGCCAGACATGGGAGTGAATCCAGCCTACTGTGTCTCTAAGTTGCATGAGTAAGCCCAGGTGAAACCAGCACAGGACCTGCCAGTCAAAACCCACAGAATTCTGAGAAATAATTATTTGTGCTTTAATTTTTGGAATATTTGTTACATATTAGAGGGTAACTGAGATGGCAATATCTCACATTGAGCATCTTTAAGTATGAATACTCCAATTTTATTCTTGAATTACCATATGGTAACTAGCAGGTGAGGATCAACTATGTGGAGTTTGAGATTTTTTCCCCTTCAATACATTACCTGTCAGTTGCTTTTATCTTTTCGTGTTTCTACTCAGTCACATACTAAGAAAATCTGATTAGCGCCAGCCTTACTTCATCTCCCTTTTTTGTTAGCATGCAGAATTTTTAGTGGCTGACAAAACAATTTAATTGTTTCATGTAATATAGACCCAAATCTGATTTTCTAGTTTAATATTTATGTAGACTTAAATCTAGCCAAATGATTGTTTCAGTAGAAAAATCTCCATTACCATATTGTAAGATAAGTATTGAGACCCAGAGTTCAGACTCAAGAAGACAATTCAAAGACTGTTTATGTTTCTGAAAAACATTCAGTTCCTATCACTCTCATTTTTATGTTGATCCTAATGTTAATACCGATGATAAATCTTACACTAGATATGGTCTGAAAGGATACATTATTTCAGAAATCCCAAGAAAGTATCTGGACATACACATTTTTCTATAGATAGTGAAAATATAAGTGCATTTATATTTACTGGTTCTTTATAGCATTACTTTCTTAGATATATTAAAGATTAATCAAATAATCCGGTGAGTGCCTCTCTTTCCATAGTGATGAAGAAATCAGTATTTGGACTGACTTCAGCTCCCAGGTTTAAAATACAGTTATGTCATTTATGGACTGTAGGACCTTAGGCGGGCTGCTTAATTTCCTTGTGCTTCGGTTCCTACATCTGGAAGACAGGGATGATAATAATATCTACCTCAGGTTTGTTTTGAGGATTAAATGGGAAAATGCACAATCCCTACCAGACACTAATTACTCAAATTTCACTTAACACTGTGCCTCCTTTTTACTTCTCCTGTGATTGCTACCATCATAACTCTCCACCCTCTCCTGGGTTAACCACTAATATGGGCTGGCTTATTCCTAGCTTCTCATAAAGCTGGGTCTCTGAACATTTAACACAAAGCTAACAACTTGTTGCTTGGTTCAAGCTTTTGATTGTTACAGTTAGTAGACATTTCCGATGAGGCCTGCAGTGTGTGGTATGAGAGAAATTCCGAGGGTTCACCACTGGATCACCATGGTGTGTTTGTTGTAGTCCCCATTATTTATCTTTCCTGGCTATCCCTCCACTTCCCCCGAGGGAGCAGATAAATAAATAGAGATTTCTAAAAATTGCTGCCTTCTAGTCCCTTTGGGATCAGGTGAAGAATAGTCCCTGCGAAACGAAAATTACCTCTTGGCTGTACTTACCTCTCCAAAATGTATTGCAATCATGGCCCAGTCATTCCACCAAAGTTCAAGTCTTGTTTTACTTATTGAATTATTGGTTGGGTCACTAACCCTCTCACATACACGGTAGGGATGTATCAGTCTGGGAATTGATGACAGCTCAGTTCTTAACAAGATTCCTCATTCTTTCTCCTGAAAAGCCATGATTCATCCTGGCTGCTAAATTCATCACAAGGTACAGACATTCTGGGTCCCCTGCATGCAAATAAAGCTGCATGAGAAGTATCCAAATTCAAAAGTAAATGAAGGGTAAAATGGTACGCTAGTGTGACTGCAGTTTGACTAATTTGAATCTATTTGCCCTCCATCATTTCTGTGTCAGCGTAGCCATACCAAAGTGGATTCTGTGAAGCTGATCAAATCACAGCATCTAGAAGCTTAATAAGCTGCTGCAATGTAAATACTGACCTGGGGAATTTTGCAGGGCTAATGAAGGCAGAGTTTAGTGTCCATGATTATATTGCACAGCTTTACTGAAACAGCCAATAAATGTTTACAAATCCATTTGATCTACTCAGTTTGCCTGCTCACAATATAGGTGGGATGATTATATTTCAATAAATACTTAGCTCTTTCAGGGAGAGTGACATAAAGAGAATGAAGCAGTAGACACAGGATGAGTGTCTGCTTTGAGTCAGGTTTTAAGGATGGTGGATGAACAATTCTTAAAATGCTCTGTTTGGTGATTACAGTATCATCTTTATGAACAAGGAACTTGCTGCCAGTAAGTATTGCAAATAGTTCTGGTTCTGGGAGGAAATTGAGAGGAGTGTGGCGAAAAGAGAATACAAATGCTTTGTGCAATGAATGCCAGGTCTTTCCACCTGAAATCTGTAAATACAATATAGATTTTCCTGGCATTGAGTTAGATTTGGCAGATCCTTCATTCCATTGATCTTGAGGGTAATAATATTTATCATAGTGTATTCTCTTATTAGAAACAAAAATACTTTTGACTGAAGAGACATTCCAATTATTCATGGCCTTTTGTTATCGTGCTATTATGTTTGTTTGTTTTGTCTGACTGTTTGCTTGAAGAGATAACAGGCTGAGAAAAATGTGGAATTTGAAATGGTACAGGGTGAGTACCCTAGAAAATGAGAAATGCACATGCATTTTTTTTTTTACTTTGAATAAGAGTCAAAGTTCATTTTCAAACTAAAAACATAATTAGCTATAACGACAGCCTATTTTGTTTACATCATTTAAAATTTCGAAGTGTGTTGCTAAATGCACACTCTTTTTCTTTCTTTTCCCGTGTGAATCTTTGCTTAAAGCAAGGACCTCCATGATGGAACAGAGGGAATCTTTATGTAGCAGTAATCAAGCATATAAGGAACACAACTGAGGGCTGTGCTTTTCATAGCCCTTAGGTATATTTGGGTAGTTGGACATGCTTAACCCACATCCTGAGTGCTGAGCAGTTTGGGTGCCCTACCTCCCCTCAGATAATAACAGGGCATTAGTAAGGCATTAGGAGAGGGACAGGATGACATGTTTCAAAGCTCAGTCACCTCAAAGGAGCTTTCTCTAGAGCAGACTGGCTCAGTCATCCAGGGACCTCCCCAAATGGGGCAGAAGGGTCACAGAGAAATGTCATTAATTTGATGGGTCTATTGAATACTTAAATAATTTGACTGTCTTTGAGAACCGAACCTGGTTGTTGGACCTGAGTCTGCTGGGCCATCTGATTCCGTATGTCAGCATAACCCTAACCTAAATTCAATTATTTATGCCATTAAATTGCAATCTTGTGCTGTACTAGCTCAGCTGATAATAGGCAGCTCATCAGACGCAAGAAACTGTATCTAGAGATTGAATGCATTAGCAAAAGCTTTGGGAGTTTATGGGGGAAGAGAAGGGAAGACTATGGGGGGGTCACTGCCACTGTGGAACTCTCCAACCTACAATGTTTAGAAAATGCTCCTGTGGAGGAGGTCCTCAGGCTGAGAAATTAGGCAAATCACAGTGTATGATGAATTGTGGGATGCATTGTCCAGATTCCCCTGTCAAGGAAAGGCTTGTTGCCTTAGCTGCTGGGTGTGCTCCCAGCAGACGGCCTGTGGGCATTGTCTTAGCAGCAGAGAACCAACTGCCTTGCTTAAGGACACTGTCTTGGGAAGCCCATGTCTAATGACTGATCTAGGCAGGGTATAAGGACTTGGACTTTTGTCCCAACACAGGACAACTCTAGCTTCAGATCCTTCCTTGATATTGACCTGCTTTGCCTCGTGACTTTGTCCTCTGCTCAATCCTTCTTTCTTTTCCATCTTTGCAAATGTGCTACCTGCACACCAACTTCCATCTTACGCTCAGCTTCTCAGAGAGCCCAGTCTGAACCACGATGTGGACATTGGAGTCCAGTGGAAAATACAGCCAGAGTTTAATGAGGGAGTGTGCAAGTGCCCTGATTTCAAAGGTTAAGGAGGCAGAGATTAAACCCTTTGCTCACAGACCCTTTGCTACAATATCTATGTCCAGTCCAGTTTCTAATAGTATTTCATTTTAAAGAAGTATCGTACTAAAAATATCAATACAGAATTATCTTTCTCAATAAATTCATGAGGAAGTCTACCACTTACAGGAATCCCACTTTTAGATGAGAAAGTGAAGAAGGCCCCAACCTGCTCTTACAGAAAAGAGCCCCCTAAGGCAGAAGGGAACCAGGCACTAAGAGCAGTCGGAATAGAAGACAAGGCCTCCAGCATCCCCTGCCCGAAGCCCCGTTATATGATTTCCCTTTGCTGTGAGCTCTGTGGTTGGAGAAGAAGTTCTCACAGTTGTAAGAAGAGAAGCATCTATTTTTCTATTTCCACACTCTCTACTCTTCTATTAAAGGAATATTATTTGCAGGCTGGTCTTTCCCATTAGAGTGTAAGTTCTCTAAGGCCATGGTTTTAGTTTGGTTTGCCCTGGAAACAGAGAAGTGAATAAATGCACTGATCCTTTGCTACAATGCAAGCCGTCCCCTCCGCCCCTACCCTGGGAGATACAGAGAGCCCTGACAGGAAGAGGAAGTGTGATAGAGCAAAGAAGAGAAACCAATAAAATGTCTATTATGAAGTTGGTTATAGTGGGCCACTCATGTGTCTCACCAATGTGCCCCTTAAGTGTCAAAGAGCTGGGGTATTTTATACACCTTCTCCTGTTTCTCACTGGCTGAGGGGTGTGGGGGCCAGGACTGTGGGTAGCTGAGGAGGCACAGGAGGCGTTAATTCCCTGGCACTTCTAGCCCGTTGTGCTAGAGAAGAGCCACTTTCTAAAAGAATCCCTGGCTCAGAGGTACACGTGTAGATAGCAGCAGATGGAAGCTGGAGCATACCAAACTGGTGAAGTCCAAAATATCTGGGTGTGCGGGAGATGCTGACAATGGCTGCTCAAGCACGAATTCTATTATTCCTTCTTTTATTTCCCCTGACCTGCCCTGTACCTGGTACATAGTGTGTGCTCAGTTGTTGTTTTTTGAATTCCCTGATGATGAGACTAAGCTCAGCAATGCGGCCTATGGGGCAAGGGTCCGAGACTCCCGGCAGGCGGGAGAAGATGAATGTGCCATGGCCCAGGTCACCTGTTGTATCTGGAAGAGAGACCGAAGAAGGCGAAGCACACTAAGACTCGGTTCTTAAAGATGAATGTAATATTTGGATTCCCTGATAAGCTTTAAATTAAAGTTGGAAATTGCCTAGTGCGATTCACAAAGGGGCCTACACAAGGAAGGAGAGAAAAATTCTGATTATGGTTTTATTTGCTGACACTCCTTAACAATTTACGTTCAAGTGCTATTTGGCTAATTAATGGTTGCTCAAGAAATGCCATGTGTCAGCAATGAATTACTTACTTTTGTTGCTCTTCAATGGTATGGATAATGAACAAAGACACGTTATGTAATTAAAGCTGAGAATAGCCTGGCTGTGGGACAAAGGCCTGTCAATAGGAAAAAAAGATATTATATTTGCCAGTATCCATACCAGGCTGATAACAGTTACGCTGGTTAAAAGCGTAAGAGGGCACATTATAGATAAATACAACGTGATAGCCAGGGTACTGAGGAAAGGTAAAGATAGCTTCAGGGATATTTGGGACCAGGGAGCAGAACACTACGTAGAATCCCACTTTCCATCTCTCACCCATGCCTCTCTCTGAGTTCCCTTCATTCTCTCACACTAACTTTTACGTGGGTTTGAGGCCATGGCTCTTGGTGGCTTCGGGCTCACAGCTAACACCTCTGGGCCAGAAAGGAGAGGGTCCTTCTTCTCCATCCAAACTTAAACTGCTTCAAGTAAGGCCTAACTGGCCAGGAGAGTCATGTGGCCAAGGAAGTGGACCCCAATCTTTCGAACCTTCCCAGGAGAGGTGCCTGGTGGATGAACAAGACAATAGACCATTAAGTATAAGTATCAGGGTGCTTGAAATTCCAGGTAAACAGTCTGCATTAAAGCTGCCATTGTAATTCAGAGAAGGAGAACAGGGTGGTTCAAGTGATTGGAGAGGTGGGACTTGAACTGGAATTTGATGAATGGGTAAATAGGAGAGGAAAGGGCATTTTTAGATAAGCAATGCTGGTCTGCCCTTGGGAGTAGAAGGGAGAATGTGTTTCAGAAGAGAGATGATGGGCAGCTGTGAACGTGAGGCAGGAAAATCACAATAGAATTGTGAGCCAGAGAGGAATGGGATAATAATAACTGTAATAATAGCAAATACTCCCTTCTATGGCACTTACTCTGTCTGGGTCAAGGGCTGTTTTAAGTGCTTTCTGTAATATTATGATGTTTCATCCTCACAGTAACCCTGTAAGTACAATTATTCTTCTCTTTTTGCAGGGGGGAAACTGAGGCACAGATGGTCAAGGTCACATAGCTAACAAGTGACAGTCTGGGTCCAAAGCTCATGCTTTCATTACTGTGCTGTACCATTTAAAGATAACACATCCTAAGCTGAAAACTAAATAACACCTGATATTTGTGTAGGGTCTTATATACTACCAAGCACTATTATCTACGTTCATTCATTTGAGTTTTATAACAGTCCTCTGAATTCAGTAAAACAGGTATTTATTTCTACCTCTATTTTATTTTTGAGACCAATGAAATATACCTCTTTCATCCCATGGAATTTCTCCAAATTCATGTGACTAGAAAGTAGTTGGACTCAAACTAGAGGTCAGAGATCCTGAGTCTGACCGGGGCTTTTGCCTCATTGCCTGAACGTGCATGGGTTGTGGGCGGACAACATTGTGATGTGGGGGCGGGAGACCCGTGGGAGTACAGATAATCCAGGAGGCTGCTGGGGACATCCAATGGAGATGTGGTAAGAGTCTGAGTTACAGTAATTCTGTGTACTTTCCAAATCAGAAGGTGGGAATTTTGTAATTTAAAAAATTAAACTCCATGTTTATATTTTAATAAGAATTATGAAAAATTAAGCTCAATGCCTTTGATTTCCTGAAAATGCAAGACTAATCATATGCAGATTTTTACTGAGGAAAGACCATTTAAAATATTAAAATTGCCTGCTTGAAAAGTTAAACATGGCACACCTAAGATTTAATTCAATAAGCGTGAAAAATAGTAAAAAATAGTGTTCGATTTTTAATTAATTTTAGTTTTAAAAACAAATAAAGGAAGAAATTAAAAGTAAAGAAAAGAGGTGAGTCAAAAAGAAATACATATTGAGAGAATAACAGAAAGAAAGACATGAGAGGAAACCAGGGTGAATGAGATTCTATATGTGAAAGAAACCAGCACAGACCCTGGTGCTCTATCATCTATCTATTATCTATCTATCTATCTATCTATCTATCTATCTATCTATCTATCTATCATCTATCTATCATCTATCTATTATCTATCTATCTATCATCTATCTATCTATCTATCATCTATCTATCATCTATCTATCTATCTATCATCTATCTATCAGCTCAGTACATTTTAAGATGTTTTTTTGACCTGCAAATGTCAAAGAAAATGGCTTTAGTAATGTTGGTTCTTCCGAGTTGTTTGCTTATTTGCACCCTGAATATTTGTTAGTCTGACTCTTAATATGCTATAGGCAGAAGGACCCAATATAGTAGATATTGCACATTGTGCAAACATTGATAATTTATTTATTCATTCCATTTATTCACTAGTTCACTCATTCATTCATTCATTCAACAAGCCCCTCCCATTTGCCATATACTAGGTGGTCCTGGCCCTCAATGAAGTCTCAGTTTTGCAGAGTGGAAACTTCCGGAGTGTGGCCCTATACAAAATACTTCCCAATCTGTTATGTCATCAACCCATAGGGCACCATCTTCTCCAAGTGACAGATGAGGAATCTCAGATTTAGGCCTACAAAGTGGGACTTGAACTTCTAAAGATCTACTCAGAGAAATACCACTCTGATACTCTAAAGAATCAAGCCAGGTGCTGGAACTGATCTCCTATTTGCATATTCCCTACTCACATTCTAAGTTCTGGCTAAAAGGATAATAGGGACAAAGCTATTATAATTCATTCTGCCATGGTTCAAGGCATTCTTGAACTGAGTTGCTTTTTAGAAAAATATTATGAAACTTAAAAAAGGACAATAGTAAATTTGGTATCCTCTTTCAAAAGTGTGATGCTCTAAGCATATACTACCTGACAAATTTCCTTGAAACGTGTTGTTTTTTTCTTGTCTGTAAATAATTTTCAGTTATCCTGCAACTGCTTCTTGTGAATAGAAATCTCTCTGCTATTATGAAGCCTTTGATACCAGCGCAATTTATTTTCTACCCAACTCTGAGGAGCAAAATGCAATAATAACCTAAATATATACCAGAATACTTGGGAGCACAAGAAGCGAGAGGAGCCTCCAAGTTAGAGCTGTAAGCCTCTGACTCCATCCACTGAATTCTTTTGTTGATTGGGTGTAGGTAATTAGGTGAACACTCACTCTTTCTGGACCCTTTAGAATCCCCAGTGGAACTATCTCCTGTTTTCCTGTCTTTGACAGAGAGACGCACTATGGGGCAGCCCAGAGCTGAATCCTTTAAAAAGCTCCTGTGGCATTTGGAGATGCAGAATTTTTAATCTCCAAAGCTACTGTGGCTCTCGAATGGCTGACTAAAATGCTAGGGACCACAGAGAACCGGCAGGACTGAGAATCATCAACGGCTTTGAATGTTTGCTGAGAATTTAAAATGAAATTATTATAGGGCTTGTTCAGACATGTTTTTGAAATATGTCATTTAATGAATTGATTTAGATAAACTTATTGAAGAACGCTTCACTGTTTCACTTGTTGACTTGAAGGACTATGTACTTGCTTCCTTAGAACTAGGTAATGTAATAGTCCAGTTTATAACGTGACCTTTTGCTCTGCCTGCTCTCCTTTGGCAGTTTCTTGGGGTTTAAGAATGCAGAATTGCCTATATTTCAAGTTCCAAAATTATGGTTCCTGATAAATGCCAGACAGTCCAGGGATGGGGTAGCACTAATATTCAGTCCAGGTAACTTGGGAAAGTAGTCTAACCCCAAACCAGTAAGTGAGAAAAGCAAAGAATGACTTACTGAGAAAAACAAGGATGGAGCATTAGCGGTAGAACTGATGATATTAGGGTGGTAAAACTGCTTTTTATCCAAATAGATGGGTTTGTAAGAGCAAAGTTAGGGAGCTGCCAGGCTGAATTTTCTCGGTGCGGTAAATGCTTAAACAGTCAGAAGAGCAGTTCTGACCCTTCATCCGCAGTAGAGGAGAGGGGAAGGAAGATGTGGGTGATTTTCAGGTTTTTACAGTGACAGAACTGTAAAAATAGAATATAGTACGTCTTATGAACTCACAGCAATAATACGTTTTTTTCAGACTAACATCATCCTATTCGCAAAATGGACAGACACTTTATTTTTGCAAGTAGTCAACTAAGCTAATGTCTCAGCTTCTTCTTTGATGTTTCAGTTTTAAGAAAGTTGCATTAATGGAGGGCAATTATGGTAATTTGAATTAGGAATGGAATTATGGTAATTGAAAACTTCTGCGGTGACAGGTATTTGTGAGACCCTGGTGTTCTGGTGCAGTTCAGACTGCTATTAAGCCCACGGTAATTAGCATTTCCCCCCCTGAAATGGCTGAAAGAATAAGGGAATATAAAACAAAATCTGACAGTGTGAGAAGGAAGCTGGCAACAGCACCAAAACCTACAGTCAACACAAAGAAACAAACGCACTGATGGTCTTGGGCTTTTGAAAAATAGAGAATCAGAGGAAAATCACAGCTTTGCGTGGGGCACTGGGGAGGCTCAGCATTTGTGCTGCGGACCTGCAGTATAAAACCATTTGCGACAGAAAAATGAAGCAGGGAGTCATTCTTGTTTTCTGGCTTCCTTTCCAGATCCAGTGGTTGTGGAGGGTGCGCGGGCCTCCCCAATGCAATGCATTAGGAAGCTACCACAAGTTGGATGAATCACGGAATGTTCATGCACTTATTCAACAGATGTTTATCATGTTTATCGACTACCTACTATGTGCCAGGTGCTAAAGATGTGAATAAGACAAGGTTCCTTTCCTCATAGAGATTTTCCAGTCGAGTGTAAAATTGAGACCTATTTGGCTCCACCTTAAAGGCAGGGAAGCATTCTGTTAGATCCCGAGCTGTACTGGCTTTCTTCATTCTGGAAGGATTAAAAATACTATTTGAGCTCTCAGTCCCTTGGCCTTTGTTTCTGTTTTTGGTAATTTCTCCTGAAGTCTCTAAGGATAGTACAATAATAGAGTGCTTATAAATCAGGATTTGCTTGACTGCAAATAACCGAATACCTGATTGAAAGTATACATGTTTGGTTTACTAACCTCAAGTAATAAGTAGGAAATTCCGGATTTAGATTAGCAGGTCAGTGTATCACCGGCAGTCCAGGCTTCTACTCCTTCTGATCCACCATTATCTCTATGTTGGCAACGTCTCCCTCATGGTAATAAAGGCTACTAAAGCTGTAGATAATGTCCTTACACAATAAAACTCCAAGCAAAAAGAGAGGAGGCAGAAGCTAAAATACTTGTCCCTTTAAGGAGTGAAATCATTCTTAGGGGAGATTTTGTTCCCCCCAGAAACCACTAGGAAACTGTCCCTTGTATTTCATTGGTCAAAACTGGGTCACATGCCTTACTCTTAGAATTTTAATTGGCAAATGGCAATAATATTGGCATGACTGGCTTAAAAATTGTTACTCACTGCCTGTAGCTGGGGACGTTCCCATTCCGTCAAAACCAGGCTTCAGCTGGCCAGGGGGAGGAAAAAGGGCTTTGGTGGCCCAGGCGTCTGTGTGGAGTCAGGAGTAATGGGAAAGCCTGCAGATACTTTCCCTGCATGTGTACATTTCTAGTTTTTCCCTTTTGGTCAAATAATCTTTCAAATATCTCTATAAAAATGCAAATGCCCCTGGGAGTGGTACGACATCAAGTTCTTAATACCTGACTGTTAGATAAACCGTAATAGGAGGGAGTGGGCCACCGTGCTATCACCGGGTGTCTACAAATTTAAGATGAGGTTAGTACTGAAAAAGTGGAGAACCATTTGGAAACTCCAGATTGAGAGCGCTGAGAATATATTTTCCCTATATAATAGTTTTACCAGTCTATGTAAAATTTGATGACCTTGTCCTAAAAGGAGTCATATTTTTTGAGCATCTGTTATCTGTAGAGCACTATATCCCGTGGGCAATTAACCCCTGTAACATTCAGGTGAGGTAAGACCGTCTTCACAAATGAGGGAGATAAGGTACAGAGAGGTTAAACAGGCAGGGATTTGAATGCACCCTGGCTGGATGTCAAAGTTCACTTTTTCTCCATTGCACCACGGTTCTTCCCAAAGTCCAGCATAGAAGTAGGGTCACTTGAATCTGAGAATGTGATTTGCTAGGTGTTTCTGTCTGTTGTGAATTTCCTTATTATTTAATGCTAATTTTTGTATAACATACCTCTCTAGTCCTGCAAGATTACAAACACGTTGGGAGAAAAATTTAAAACATCACCTATCAAATATCTGAGATTACATAACACTGGATTATTTTGATAAGCTATAGGTAATTATACTCAGGCTCTAGGTGATGCCACCATCGCTGTCATTCAATGATTTATTTCATATGAACTGTGAGGAGATTTTACATCGAACAGAATTGTTTTGATATGAAAAGAGAAAAGAAATAGTGATCTATATCTCCAGTAGAAACTGTTGTTTTGTAAACACATCTAAATGGCTTGTGTTATTGTTTTAATGGGAGGAAGTGGTAGAAAATGGGGTGAAATCCCAGTGTGCTCAAATGAGAACTATGTCCTATTAAATTGCCATGCACAAGTCCATCTCTTTTCCTGTCACTCCCAGGCAATCTCTGTTCGTGATATGCATCACATAGGCTTCAGTTTAGCAGAGGGTAATTGGCCAAGTCAACTTCTCCACAGTCAGTGCTTGTCATTACCAGTTTATTCCATGTCCTTTGCAAGGAATCTGAGACTCAAGTCTGTTACTGGAGTTCCTCTTCGAGAGAACAAATGTTTTCCCGCTGCTGAACATTAACTCACGTTATAGATGTGATGGAGACGACGAAGCAGTCCATCTCAGAGACGGGGAAACTGGTTCTATTGATGATCTGGTTTCTGCGTGCTGATGACTTGTGCTGGATGCGTGAGTTTGCGTGTGCTTGACAGCCCCTGGCAATAGCAGAACTGTGTGCAAAAGGAGAATTTATCTGTGCATTAACTGTTTCTGCTCAGTCTTCACCCTATTTAATAAGCAAACACACAAAAAGGCAAACCTTTTCTCAAACCTTGGTTCAGAAAAGCTACTAATTTTTTGAGTCCTTGTAAGTAGAGACTAGGATGAAACAGCTCAGTGTACTGGGAAGAAAATCTCATTTGGGAGTGTGAAAGAAGAATGTGACAATCATCTCCAGAGTTCTAAGGTCTGAGGGAGAGAAATGACAACATTTTATTTTAAAGCACTTTTAATTGAAGTAATTAGGAGCAAGAATGCTAGTACAGGCTGAAAGACTGTCAGAGGGAAATGGATTTCTGGTCAAGTGTGCTGAGCTTGGAGGCTCCTGATGAACTTTTGTGATAATAACATAATACTTCTGGGGCATTTTCAGCCTTACCAGAAATTATTTTTCTCTGCCTCGTTCTTCTTTCAGATGAAATAATAATGTTTAACACTTAGCTGGCATCTTTCATTTCGATGGGTCCCCTGGTTCTTAAACAATTTTTCTCTCTCCACATGTGTGAATATGTGTCTACACAGAGACATTTCAGCAATTGCCAAAAATTTCAGCAATCCCACTGGGTCGTATATTGCAGCTGTTCAGTATTACCCAGCAAAGCTACATAACGTTTAAGGGCTATAGATTTCAAAAAAAAAAAAAAAAAAAGAAAACCCCCAAAGTTAAAGTCCAATGTTAATACTCCAGGAAGAATCTGGAAGGCAGAAATATGTATATACACCAAAGGGGTTTCTTAGCATCTACCTATTCATATATTCCTTTGAATATATGAGGCATGGATTAGCTGGGCACTAGGAGGGAATTGTGAAGTTGGTTTTCAAGTGTCTTTGAAACGCGGGGTTGCCAGCAGCAGGGTTTCTTGGTGCTGCCTGAGGGCACGGGAGCTTTCGTTCAGCATGACGCACAGCAAGTGCATGTCACTCCGCTGACTTGGCAGCAGACTTCCTGTAGCGCGCTGTGTTTTCCCTGGAAGTCTCACTCAAGGACTGGCCATGCCTGCTATTTAGGTTGTAGGAGCTGATAAGTAACTGTGATTAGGCATTCAGATTTCGTCGGAAAAGAAATAAAATCATTTAATTGCGTCAAAAAGACATGTACATTCACAGTGTTGGGGTAATTGGAGTTGGAAAAGTGATGACTGATTTTCCCCAGCAAATGGAGTGGTCCCTCGTACATAGTAGGCACCACCTATTAACTGAATGAATGAAACGTTTGAATTTCTGATGATGACGTTTGTGTGGTAATAAGTACTTTTCAATGCACTTTCATAGAGTCCGACTCTTAAAAATCTCATTGATTCTATATGGACTTAATTTGATATTGTGTATGTCAGAAGAATTTAATGTAGGAATTTCATCATAATGAGATCACTTCCATTTGTCTTTGGCAAGCTATTACTAAACTCCCAGATGGAGTAAACCTCCCAGGCCTGTCTTGCTCATACCCCACTGGATGGGAAACTGCCCGGTTCGGAGGCCTTATTGCCTGGTGAGCCCTGTTTTATTGAACTATTTAATACTTTTCCTTTCTCTTTCTCTCTCTCCCTCTCTCTCTCTCTTTTGTCTTTTTGTTTTTTTTGCTTTTGCTTCCCAAGCAGCTTCCTGGGCTCACATGGCCCTCAGAAGCAGGGAGACCACCCAGGGACAGCCACTGTGTAAGCTGTCCAGTGATGTGGGACCTGTGCCTGTTTCCCAAGAGGAGTTGCATTAGGGGGTTTTCTCTTAAGAATTTGATATTAGAAACATGGTAACAAAATTTCCAGGTCCTAGGGCAGCTGAAAAGGAAATGGGGGCATGAGTTAAGAGTTGGCTGTCACAAGCTGAAACCATGTGATGACTTTGACAGAGTCCAGTGGAAAAGCTGCTCAGTGGTAAAGAGAAGGGACAAAATATACAGAGAATCGGAGACACCATCCATCGCTGATGAGACCTTAAGGTCCCTGCAAAAGAGATGGAGAGTTGTCACGAAAGTATTCTTTTCCATCTGTGGGCATTTTTATAACGTACTGTCTTATTTTGTAATGTGCTGTCAATGGGCTCTTGCTCCTTACAATCAAAAGAATCAGAAGAGATGTTGGCATGGTACATATTTGCTGATTGAACGAGAGTGAAAGATAGGAAAGATGATGATGAGCTTGAACTTCATCTCCTGGGTGATATGATCTAGTAATTGATGTCATAGCTTTACAAGGAATAAACCAGAACTGCCTTGAAAGCCGGCATCGCCTTCCCACACGGTGTGGGTCCTCTGTTATCATGCCTTACGGTGCCCAGCGTCTGGTCCACAGCGACTTCCTTGCCCCCTAGGGGCTTCTACTGCAAGGCAGACCATTGTTTGTTAAGGCCTCACCTTACAATCCTTTGACCGGGATCTTCCCAGGCTCTTTCAGTCTTTGTGTGGGTGATTGACCAGACCTGGAGTAGCTGCAGGTCTTGCATTTGGGGAAATTAGGAGCAGGGAGTGACATTCTCCGACTTCTGGTGAGCTTAGTGTTATGCCAAAGGCTCCTGAAATGATCATTTGGGAGGTAACGAAAAAAAAGAAGAGTATGCTGGGGAACTAACTCAGCTTGCTGGTCTCATCTTTCCTCTCCCATTGTGTCCTTTTCTAACTCTCCAAAGCCTTGAAGTTGCTGGGGGAAAATACCAAAGAGTTGTCAGTAGCCACAGGCTACTTAATTTCACTGAATCATGCCTACAAAATGTGAGGAATAAGTTTTGCCCACCCCACAGAGGTGTTATGAGGTCTAAATATTAAAATATTCACTAAAATTTACTGAGCTTTCAAATATGGACATATCAGATTATTCTACATGGCAAAAATATTTCCCCTTTCCTGTCCCTTTGTGCACCATGTTCTAGCGTTCATGAAGACCTCATTATTGTTCTTTTAACTTGGGCCCATGGTCCTCCTGGGTGGACCCATCATCTCTGCACACGGAGGATAATGTCACCTATGCTGGTTAACTTTAAAATCTTTACCTCCAATGTATTTTTCATCAGTTCTAAACTCCAATATCAAACTCTCTGGCAAACATTCCTCTCTAAATATGGGTACCTCAAGAGCATGCCACAGTAGGTGCAGCGGCTCAGAGACGAGAGGGAAGGCGGCTTGCAAATTCAATTTGGGGACTCCTAAGTAGCGCAGGACGGGGAGAGGGCAAGGCTAAGGAGTTTGTTTCTGTGGTGGCTTTATTCCCCATCAGCCTAACTAAGCTGGAGCTAAATCCTCCAGAACTCTTTTTTTCCAGTGTAGTTCCGGGAGGTTCAGGACGAACCACAGGAACTTTGATTGAGATTTGGGAGGTGGAAGTATGGCAATAACCAGACGTTGGTGTAGGGTCAGAAGCCGTGGTGTGACCTGCCGGCTTACCTGGGTGCTGTGGAGCAGGTGTGGGGGTTTATCTCTGCTCCCCCCTTCTTTCCCCTGTCCCTACCCTTCTTTAGTTTCTCTGAATCCCGTTCTGGGTCCTGTGGTGAAGAATACCTAATATCCTGCATGTCCCTCACACTATCAAGAATGGAGGTGGTAAGAGTGGAGGGTTCCAGTTTGTTCGTGTTTGTTTCATTTTGTCTCCCCAGCTGCCAGGTTGTTTTTGCTTTGCCCCCACTTTCTGCTGTATTACCTGCTTTACTGACCCAGCAGAGGCAGAAGCAGTGGCTCACACAATTGCTTAGCTTATTTTTAGTTTTTTATCCTCGCCTGAGGACATTTTTTCATTGCTTTTAGAGAGAGAGAGGGAGAGAGAGAAACATCACTGTGAGAGAGAAACATTGATTGGTTGCCTCCCTTAGGCACCAGGACTGGGGATCCCATGCACCTGGACTGGGGGTCAACCTGCAGCCCAGCTCTGTGCCCTGACTGGGAATCAGCCACATCGTTTCAGTTATGGCGTGCTGCTGGCTAGCACCAATTGCTCAGTTTTGATCTCTACAATCAATTCCTTATCAATTCATTGTGGTTCTGCTTCTCTGATTGAGCCCTAAGTGGTATAGCTTTTTATTAAATTGGTGCTCATTTTTGGTTTAATTGATTCATTGATTAGTTATGACGTTAAAATTTTGCTCCAGACAGGAATTTTACACAGGATTAACAGACTGACCAGTTTCAACAAATCTGTAGCAGCCATTTCTTTGCTGAAAAGGTTTTCTTATTTTAAGAGCTGTTTTCCTGTAGTAGGGTATTACATGTATATTCAAGAAACTGACTATTATGAGAGATAATTTTGAGGGAGTTCTTTTCTACATGATAATGTTTATATTTTAATTGCTTAATAAAGAAGATGATTTTTCACTGTTAGTCAAACTCAAAACACCTAGAGCATAATATGGTAACATTGGAAAGGAAGTAACTTCCTTGGATATTTGACAGTCTAAGGCACACATTACTCCACAGGGCATGGTATTGACCATTTAACCCCAAAATAGTCTTTTCATATGTAAGTGGAAATTTCTGACCCTAAACATATCTTTTTTCTTTTGTTCACAAGAAATTTCAAACCTAAATATTGTTTTAAAATATGTTTAAATATATAATAAACAACCTTTTAAATTGTAGCTGCCAATCATTTCTTACCTTAAAGGTTACTGTGAGGGGAAAAAAAGTGAAAGCTGGTAAAAAGACAATACTGTCTTGAATTATACATCTAAAAAGGGAAAATATTTTCTAATACCTGGTTGCTGGTAAATAGCTTATTTATGTAACTGAGGTTTAAAATTTTTAAAAATTAAGTTTAATTTATAGTATGCAAGTACTGTATGGTTCCGTTTACTCCAGCACTTAAAACTTAGCAAACCTAATGGAAGCAGGTCATGATAAGGCTGTGTACACGAGAATGAACTGGACTTAAAATGTTGGGCAATGGGAAGCCACTGTAGTTCTTTCCCTGGAAGATATAATTGAGCTTTATTGAGATATAATTGACATTTAACATTGTGTCAGTTCAATATACTTATATGGTGCAAAATGATTACCACAATAAGGTTAGTTAACACATCCATCACCTCACATAATTACCTTGTGCGTGCGTGCATGTGTGTGTGTGTGTGTGTGGTAAGAACATTGAAATCTACATGCTTAACACTGTATATTCCTGACCAGGGAAGTGAGAGGCATACTTCAGGATGATTAATCCTGTGGAGACATGAAAGATGGATCAGAAATAATGCATGAGTACCACACTAATTAAATATATCTTAAAATATTTTTTTCTGTGGCAAAGGTAATTCGAGTACATACTCATTAAATGAAATTTGAAAATCTCAGATAAGTAAAAGGAAGGAAATGAAGCATCATAAGTTGTCATCATTGAATCCCTAATGTTAGCATTTTGGCCTATTTTCATCTATTTTTTTCTCTTATGGTTACGTAGTAGTAATCATGATGTATATTTTTTTTCTGATGTATTTAATTTAACATTGTTGAATACACTTGAAATTCATGAAATTCATATTGAAACATTTGATTGTGTTTAAATTCATTAATACCATTTGTATGTATTTTTATTTTTTTTTTTTGGTAAGGTTTTTAGGTATAACTTTGTACAATAAATTTATCATACATAAAGTAGGCAATTTAAGGAGATATGACAGCCTTATATACACATGAAACTACCATCACAATCAAGATATTGAACATTTCCATCACCTCCAAAGGTTTTATCATGCCCCGTTACAATCATCCCTCCCTAGGCAACCACTGATCTATTTTCTATCATTGTGTGCATTTTCTGGAATTTATGTGAAAGGAATTCTACAGTATATGCTCTTTTTCTGTCTTGCTTCTTTTATTTGACCTAATACATCTGAGACTCATCCATGTTGTTACGTGTACCAGTAGTTTCTTTTTATCACTGACTGGTATGCTGTTGTATAGCATGTAATTTTCTCCATAAAATGTTCTGAGGACAACAAAACCACACTGAGATTCAGATGCCAGACACCTCATATACCTTTGATTCATAGTGCCTATAAATTAAATTCATGCCTCAAGATAATTATATATTTTCATAAATCACAGAATTTGAGATCACTTACAAATAATTAAAATCCCTAATGTTAAATTCATTCATTGATTCATTTATTAATTTGAGATATATAAATTTGTTAGGCACTTCTAGGTACTTGAGATATATCAGTAAACTAAACAAAGAACTTTTTTCTTTTTGACATCATATTGTATAGGAGAAAAATAGGAGGTTGGATTTTAATAAATAATGAACATAAACATGTAAATCATCCAGTTTGTTAGAAGTTGATAAGTCTTTCATAAAAGTGAAAAAAAAAAGGTAGAGCTGGATAAGGCAGACGTGAAGTGCCAGGAGTGTGTTCGGAGGCATAGAGGTAGGTTGTGAGATTAAATAAAGAGGTCAGAGTAAACCTCAGTGAGGACTGAGTTTGAAAATCCGACAATGTCAAGGTGTCAAGAACCTATTGATTGTAGCATTTTCTGTGTAATTAATTATTTGTAAACATTATATGGCTACATTATATTCCATTGAGTAGTTATGTCATAATTTGCTTAATCAGAGCTAGGGTTGAACATTTAAATTAGTTCTAATTTTCACTTTTATATATAATATCACTATGAACATTGTTTGAATAAAGCTTTTGAATTATCTGTTGTTTACTTTGGATAGATTTTAAAGTACAATTATTACTATAAATCAGATAAGCTTTTTTCTTATACTTTTTGAGATTTTTTAATGTTGAACTATTATTGTATTTCTAAGATTAAATCCTCCTTAGATATGATATATTATTACTTCCTAAGTATTGTTAGATTCAATTTAGGCTTTAAGATTTTTTACATCTATTTACAAAAATAAAATTGACTTATAGTTTACTTTCTGGTGTTTTTCTTTTTCCCCAGCATCTGTGTTAAGGTAACTTGGGCATCATAAAACAAATGGGGTAGCTTCCCCTCTGTTTTTGTATTCTTGGGAATAGTTTTGGGTAGAGAGCTTTGTTCCTCTGAAAGTATGATAAAACTTACCTATACAGCCTCTGTTCTGGGTCCTTGCGGTGGGACAGATTCCTTTCAGTGTTTTTACATCATTTAAATTTTTCTTTCACTTATATTTGATTACAGTTATTTCTGTTGTTTTTCTAGGTACTTGAGCTGAATGCTTAAACAGTTAAAAAATTGGACCTCAGGTGTCCATCATAGAGTTGATCATATTCCCAGGATCAGGGCAAATGATCATCACTAGACAAGAACTTCACTCATTTGATTATTTTGCCGTTCCTATCATTTGCCACCCTAATTCCTCTTGCTGCTCTAACATCTACTCCTATGTATTTAAGTATATGACCTTCCATCCATTAGTCATACATTTATTTATTTTTATCCTGAAAAAGTATATGGTGTTTTTATGCTTTTAAATTTTATGTAAATAATTTTTTGGCTAAGACAGAGTAACCAGAGTAATATACTTAAGCAAACAAAACAAGACAAAAAACCAGACAAAATATTTTAGCCAATGATTTTCAAGGTGCTGGATATCAGACAATGAAAAAGAGTGTTCCCTGAGAGATGGGAAACAAATGAGGTGATCCCTATGATTTACCTTGAATTTCCAGGTCATGATGCAGTGATGGGGAAACCCAGGCGGCTCCTGGAAGACTCCCTGAGTTGAAGAGATGGGACTGAGAATCCGGAGAGACCAAGGTGGCTTGAGTTTGCATGGCAGGGTCTAGAGAGGAGCAAATTACACAGAAACAGAGCCCTGGATATCTGCAGAGGTTACCGCTTGACAATTCAGCAGAGTCCTGATGAGTGGACGTGTGTGAGGCCAGGGAAAGAACCAACAGACAGAATTAGCGGAAACTGTGCCTTTCAAGCATGTAGAGCTAGGAATAGTGTCTATTCCCACCACGCAGCCTAGGAAACCTCATAGAGTGCAGGACATTGGGTAGAGTACTCAGAAGGATTTGCCTCAACAGTGGGCAATGATTAGCTCTACAATAATCCCTACCCCACTCCTGAATAATAAACTTTAAAAGCAAGACCTGAGACAATCAAAGTATTTACAAATAACTTCATTCCAGAACAAAACTCAATAACAATTAGGGGACTACAAACACATCCAGTATATAATAAGATAAAATTGGATACTTGGCATCAATCAAAGTTACTGGGCATGCAAAGAAGTAAGACAGTCTGATCCATAATCCATCAACTGAAGCTGAACAAGAACGAACACAGATGATAACATTTCCAGACAAGGACATCAAAGCAGTTATTAAAACTATATCGTATGTTCAAAAGGTTAAGTAGAAACAGATGCTATTAAAAAAGACTAAATCAAACTTTTAGGAATTAAAATTAAAATGTGTGAGGTGTAAGTGTAAAATTCACTGAATGGGATTAGCAGCAGATGAAACATTGCAGAGGAAAATATTAATGAATTTGAAGACATTGCTATAGGAACTACAAAAGGAAACACACAAAGAAAAGGAGATTAAAAAAATAGTATCAGCTGTGAGATAACTTCAAGAAACCTAATATACATGTAATTAGAGTCTCTAAAGGGAGAATAGAAGAAATATTTGAAGAAATAATGGCTGAAAAATTACCAGATTAGATGCAGATTATTTTGCATCTAATATGCAAAATGTGGCATCTAAAGCCACAGATCTTAGAAGTTCAAAGAACTTCAACAAAAGATGGACCATATCACAATGCAATTGCTCAAAACCAGGGTTAAATAGGAAATATTGAGAGCAGCCAGAGACATATGTCACATATCTACAGAGACAAAGACAACAGCAGATTTCTCTTCGGAAATAGTGTAACATCTCTAAGGTAATGAAAGAAAAAAAGTAGTCTGCTTAGAACTCTATACCCAACAAAAATATCTTTAGAAAAAGAAAAATTAAAGACAAAAGCTGAAAAAATTTATCTTCAATGAATTTACACTAAGCAAAATGTTAAAGTAAATTCTTCTTCTTTTTGGTATATCTTATTGATTATACTATTATAGTTGTCTCATTTTTTCTCCCCCTCCACCCTGCACCCCATCCCATCATCCCCACACCTTTTAGTTCATGACTTTATGGATTGTACATATCAGTTCTTTTGCTTCTCAATTTCCTGTACTATTCTTAGCCTCCCTGTCTATTTTTTTTTTTTTTCGGTCAACATTTTCCTGCCACCACTTTCCCCAGCCCCACCCATATCCATATTTCCATCTGGAATCATTTTCCTTCTGCCTAAAGAATTTGCTTTACCTCCCACCCTCAAGTAAAGCAAATTCTTTAGGCAGAAGGAAAACGATTCCAGATGGAAATATGGATATAAACAAAGAAATAAAGAGCACTGGAAATGGTAACATGGGAAGATATATGGGTTTTTCTTTTAATTTAAATGTCATTAAGCCATTGCTGTTTATCTCTCCCACGGTATGAATACCTAGATCATCTCCAACACTTTTCTAACACTCAGCCAATTGTCATAAACCTCCTTATATTATCTGTATGTTTATGCAGAAGTCCCTAGGATATATGCCTCTTAGAAAATTGGAATTAGAAGGAAGCTTCTTGATGGTAAAAGTTCTTTTCCAAGAACTTACATATTTAACAGAGAAACTTTGGATACATTCCTCTTAATGTTAGGAACAAGACAAATATGACCACTTTGACTGTTACTGCCCCACACCCTGCTATAGGTTCTGGATACTGTAATAAGCAAAGAAAAAGGAAATAAAGCTTTTATTTGAATAGGAAGATAAAATAATTATTTCATAGAGAGCCCAACAGAGGTCAGTAAGATTGCTGGATATAAAATTTATTACTATTTCTCTATACCAGTAAAGAACAAATAAAAATGAAATAGATACCTCTTTCTATATAACAAAAACTACAAGGTACTTAGTAAATCTCCTAATAAAGTGTGCACAATATCCTAGTAGAGAAATATTAAAATTTCCATTAAAGAATATAAAATAATAAATGGAAAGTTATATTATACACATAGCTGGAGCAGGTCATTTTGAAGATTGAAGTTTTACTTTAGATTAATATTCTAGGGATTCAGTGCTAAAATAATACTGAGAAAGAACAGGTATGCAAGATTGCCTTACTAGCTATGAAGACATAATGCGAAGCTGCACTTAAAGCAACCGTGTGGAACTAGCACTGAACACGACCAATAGGCCAGTAGCAGCTTGGTATATGCTAGAGTATAAGAAGGGAAAGGATAGATAAGTTAGAATGAAGCCTTCAGACAGATGAAAAACCTAACGGGGAAATGGTGGAGAATATTTTTGTGGCCTTGAGATGTGGAAAAATCCGTGAAGTGAGACCAAATAAATAAAACTACTAGGGATAATATTAATGGATTTTTCTCCATCAGAATACAAGGTTTCTCTCCATTTGAGAACACGACAAGGTTTATAATTGGGTGACAGGCTAGGGGTTTTTCTTGTTGATTCGCATGAGCGTTAGTATAAAAAGTATTTTTATTTTGACATATTTGCATAACAATGTTTTGATCTGTTGTATCTATCAACTGTGCTACAGTTATAAATGGCCACCAAATATTAGTTATACATTGGCTGCTGATTGGTAACAGCTCTTCTGGGACTTACCAGGTTCTGTTCCACATGTCCTCATCATTCTAGGATCCCAGCGCAGGGAGCAACCCCACTCTGGGATGTGTCTGTGTGTGTGTGTGTATAAGAGGCTAAAAATCCGGAGAAGTGGTGAAGATAGGTGCTGGCTCTTCATGGTTCGGCTCTGAATTAGCATTTGGTGGCTGTGCTCAGATATCATTAGCCAAAACAAGGTGAGGAAATATATTCCACCTTCAGGGACCATGGGAAGTCACAGGAGGCAGTGGCTGGGAATGGATAATCCTCTCACCAGGAACGGAGTAATGAATGAGCTGGAACAAGAGAGTACAACTTGCTGAAGGGTTTATTTGCAGATGACTAATTTCTTAAAAAGAATTCAAATCTTTCTATTTTTACCTTGCACTGATGTAACAATGGAATAGGAGTGCCTTGGGAAGGATATTTGAACAATAAGCATTATTCCTGGGAAAGTATCCAGTTGTAACTTCTGGAGGTGGTAGCCTGCAGCTCGGTTGTGTTGTTGCATTGGGCAGACAACAAGGGAAGCCCGCTGGTTCTCCTGCTGGGGACCGGTGAGGCTGGCTGGCTGACGGCGGCAGTGCTGGCGGTTAATAGCACCTGAGGAAAGAAGCTGGGGTTTTACAGCCAAAAAGGGTTTTGAGGAGGTATCAGCTTCGAGAGGCACTGGCATTCTGTCTTTCAGGAGCTTTACTTTGGGAGGCATTTGTGCCCAAAGTGAACCAGACTGAAACGTCAAGTCAGACACTTTTGGGTGTAGGATTTGAAAAATAAAAAGGGGCACAGGCTCAAGATACAGTCAGGTCCTGTTTCCAGTCCCCAAACCTTTTCTGATTAGTAAAGTTCTTTTGATGTGAGTCACTCTGACCTCCTCCCAACACCCTTGCACTCACGTGCCAACACTCTAAAGCAGTGTTGCAAAAAATTAGCACAATCCTCAGCTCTAAGTCGGCTCCGCACATCAATCTTTGGTGTTTGGGGAGATTATTTCAGCAAGTATTTATGGAGCACTTTCTCATGCCAGCTCTGTGCCAGGTGCAGGAGACAGAGAGATGAATAGACCCTGTCCCCAGTGAGTGGACATGAACATAGATAATTTTCTTGTAAGGTAGACTGATAGATATTACAAGAGAAGCCAGAGGAAGGACATTTTAATTTGGCTAGGAGGATGGTGGGTTAGATGAAATTTCATGGAGAAGCTATATTAACCAGGACCTTGATGATGAGAGATTTTCCAAGCAGAGAGGGCAAAGGCATGGAGCTGAAAAGAAAAGAGAAAACAGAAAGTGCCTCATGTAGCCAAAGCAGAGGGCATGGGAGAGAGAGTATACGGTGAGCCTGCGGAGGTAGACTGCAGCCATGAGAGGGGGTTTTTATTTTTAGGCAACGGGGAGCCGCTGAACATTTTTGCATATATACACACAGAGCGAAGCCCATAGATCTGTGCTTCAGAAAATGGCTAATGATGACCTGAAGACAAATGAGAGAAATACAAGTTTGAAAATTGGGAAGCCAGTAGGAGGCTAATGCCACAGTCCTGGGAAAAAATTAATATCAGTCCTAATGAAAGCAGTGGCAGTGAAAATACAAAGGAAGGAGACAAATTCAAGGGATATTTTGGAGACGCAATTGATAGGGTTTGACACAATTCGGGTGCAGGGTGCAGGAGAGGGAGGAACCGACAGTGGTTAAGGTTGCTGCATGGGGTAGAACAGGGAGAGATCAGAAGAAGAACGGGCTTGGAAGAAAGGGATGGGTGCTGGGGAAGATGATGTCATTATCCCAGAAGGAGTCCTATTATAGGATGCTTGCACGAGAACATTAAGCACTCTAACAGCTTTCCAATCTCTTAGAGTATTTTTCCATCTGTTGGTTGAATTTTGAAGTGGAGGAGAATTATACTGACATCATAGCATTGACACTAAACTTGTGGTACAGATGCCAATTCAGAGGTCCACAGTGGGGCCACTGGGTGTCCCTGGTTGCCTCCAAAAGGCTGCCTATCTTCTGACCTATGCCATAATGGGTGTGCTGGTTTCTCTGTGGAGCATTTAGGTGACTCACTGTCCTGGTTGGTTCTGGGCTAGGTACACTGCTGGGACTGGAAAAGCTGCAGCATCCTTTTTCTGACAACAGCTGCAACTCCTTTCACCTCCTCCTTGGCTTTCCTCTGGGTGGCCATTCTACATGCAGAGAGATAGAAAGCTCGGGAGACAGGTGATGTTGCTGACTGCAAGGGGACCAGACTGGCTTCTCTAGGCTTTTGCCTGTGCTGGCAGTGAATGTTGTTAATTTACTCCTTGTTCTAATTAAAATTAGAATTTGCCAGGTCCTTGGTCAATTTTTTTTTCTTTTTCTTTTTTAAGGAATAATACATGAGTAGCTTGTGATGGTACTGACAGGTTTCTTTGTCACTGGTGCAGGCTGGTCTCTGATTTTCTTCCCTCTAGGATTTGATCATAAAAGTAAGCATAGTTTGAAAATTCAAATCAAGGAAATAATATTTTCTTTGTTTTAGGAAGTGTCCAGAAAGAGGGCTGTTCCTACTAGGTTTCATCTGTGAACAGGCTCAATGTTCTGACGTACCTCGGAATCCACCCATTTGCCGAAGCTCCAGGAGACACATGGCAGAAGAAAAGGATCATGGGAAGTAGGCTAAATTGCTGTGCCAGGAAGAGTGAGAGACACGGAGAAGTCCATGCCAACCCTGGTACACAGGGCTAGAGGCAGCTTCATTTTAAGTTTCAGGACTCCTCCCTTACATGGGCCCCTTCCAAGTTCCTGGGAGGGACCCTAGGAGTGTGCTGACCTGGATACATATTTTTTGAAAAATGTTTGTATATTTTTATTCTCCAAGAGGGCACCCAAACTGTATAATTTATAGGATTCATAGAACCTGGATCTACTCTTAATTTATGGCCCTAGAAAAAGAAGACAGAGAAAAAAAATCTTACTGTGTAGGAGTTCTTTGTGTTCCCTTTATGCTGTACACTAGCTTTATCTGGCTCACTATCGTCCTACAATTCAAAACGCAGCTATTTTCAAAGCAGAAAAATTTGAGTAGGGGTTGGGTACAGGGAAGGGAGTGGGAGACAGATTTCAGCTGGCCTCTTTGGTTCTGTCATTTGCATAATTCCACATAAACAAATGATGAAAGCAATGACTAATAGTTATTGTGATACTGCTTTAATTATTTCAAGGTGACAAAATGGTAATAAGTCATCAATGCTAGGCTCTTTATGCTTGCTCTGTTTTGGATATATCTGTGAGCTTTAAAATTAGTCACTGACATGTAAAGCACTGAAAAAAAAAAAGAAAGAAAAAAAAAACAAGGATGTGAGTGTGAATGCAAAAATGCATCAAGCTCCAACATAAAAGCAGATGAAAAGTGGCAATACGCCTAGTGCTTGTGGGGTTTTGGACTCTAGCTCAGTCACTCAAAATTGGCACTGAAGTGTCATTTTCCAGAGACCTAATCAAAATGACCAAGTCTCCATAGCCTCTTCAGCATCGTCAATTCTCTTCTGTTTATTATTAATCCGTCATGTTATTTCCAAGCATTTCAGCACAATCATCTCATTTGAAGCAATTTCCGTTCATTATGAGTTCCTCTGAACCCCCAGTGGGTACGTTGGCAGCTTTATCAGCCTGGTCTTTTCATTGGTGACATGGAGACAGGGCCAGACGAAGCTTGCCTTAGGTCTCGCATTCAATCAATACCCGGGACAAAGCTTACCAGTGGTAGGTAGCCTTGCTAGCCTTCTACCTGGCTACTGGGACATTCTGCTTTCATGGCTTTTTCTATAGTGTGTTTGTGTTTTTAACCTACAAGTTATTTTTAAATAAAAGGACCAGGGAAAAATGTGTTCTTAGCTGTCCTGAGTCCCTCAAAAGACTCACAAGGGTTATTTACTGGTGATAAAATACAAGTGCCTTGTTGCAGGATGAGATCAATAAGTGATGTTCTCTAGACTCCCTGCTGAACTCCAGCGAAGCTGTCTGTTGCCTTCACGGAGGATCCTTCTCCCTTCAGACGCGGGCTGTTCTGCTCCTATGCAGGTCGGGGGCTGAGTTATGCTGTTGGGACCAGTGTGCTGCCCCCGTGGCTTGGACTCTTTACAACTCCCTTTTTATGATCAGTCCTGACATCGTACCACTGGGTAGTTCAGTAATGGGAATCTTGGGGCTCGAACTTTCTGGAGACATCTGCCCTTCTGCATTTGCTGCTTGGCTTGATGTTGCTATAAGCATGCTACTTATTTGCATTGATAGGACCACCAATGCCCGTCTTTTATTTGGGCCATGAATATGTAGTGAAAGACTCAGGACTCAATTAATTGAGATATTTTCCAAATTTCTAAATTGCTGTTGACTGAGGGAGAAAGGATGTCCAAGCTTATTTTTAGTGCAGAATATAAGCAAGACTGCTGTGAGGCTGCATGAACATCTGCAAAATGGGCTCTTTATGTTTTTTAAAAAACGTGCACTGTAGTGGAACAGAAGTATAATATAACCCATTAGCATTAGTGTCAGTGTAACAGCTTCTGAATTGCATATTGTTGGGGAAATATTGATAGCAAAGTGTAAACAACTGCAAATGGGAAATGCAATAAAGTTCTCATCATAGGACCTGTAATTTACCATTAAATAGGCTACACTGAAATAATATGACATAGAGGCATGTATGCCCAAAGATAGGGGTAATTTGAATTAAGGCTTATACTTTCCCATTGGCCTATAAAAGGGTAAAAACAAAAAAGAAGGAAAATACTCTTAGTGGATTGTCTGGCCAGTGTATGACTGTTAATGGTGCAAAGTAATTTTTTTAAAATCATACTTTGAGTTTATGCAAAATTTTCAGTGGTGAGTATTCTATGCAATAAGATATTTCATGGGCACAGATGCATTACACAGTGAGGGAATATGCAATGGAAGGGGAGTTTTCAAACACACAGGCAGCTATATTTTTGCATAAGAAATGACTGTTTTAGTCAAGTGAATTTGCACCCACTCTTACAGGACCCTTAGTCTTCAGTTTCCTCATCTATACCTTAATGGAGTTTGACCTTAATCAGAATTTTTCATCTGCTTTCTGTCTTGTCGCTCCTGTGTCATGTAAAAGAGGGCATAAGGGGGATAAATGGTAATGGAAAAATACAAAAAATAAGGTGACAATTAATAAGACTTACTAGTCTGAGTCTTGGGAAGTTAGTCAGCTTCAAACTATCATGTGATTGTTGAGTGCTTGGAAACAAAGTAGTGGTATTATCCTTTTTGTCATTCTGTGGTGAAACTGGGACTGAGAGAGGGGAAGGGAGAAGGTCCTCTAAGTCTGGTGCCTGTGGGTGGTTGCAGACATTACCAGGTACAGATTTGGGTGGGGGCCTGGGGGAAGCAGGATCTCTGAAGGCAGGTTTAGAGTAAATACTATGACTGGGTCTCCAGGGCTCTTATTTTTTGGTCTCTCGGACACCAGTTGTGGAAGAAGCAACTTCTGTGTTTCAGCCTTGATATCAAAAGAACAGGACTTGGGCCTGCCCCATGTAACGGTTCAGAGAAAAACTGTGACTGACCCTTTAGCCCCAAAGATAACATTGTTCTCTCTCTGAGATTGTGGGGAGGCTGGTGTAGACCTGGATGTGAATGAAGCTCAGAATTCCTTTCTGCTTGGTGTCTTGGTCTGAGGGTATATCTTAGTGACAACAGCTTCCAGTGTGTCTCAGGTGAGAGTAAGGTTGTCACTACCAGCCTGTGATGCTGACAAGCCCCTCATGTTCCTTGATAGCTAGGGAGGCAGTAGTCACATGGAGGAAAAAGCTTTCTTAGGGCACATGATGGTGGTCAAACCCATACCTGATGCACCGTGAGTGTTCTAAGGCGTGGGTATTAGCTGATTGCAACATTTGTCGGGAGAAGCTTCCTACTCCTGCATCCCAAGGAAACACTGCCGTTCCTGTGACTGCCATGTGGGCCTTAGTCCCTGCAACAGGTTTCTGGAACACCCCTTCTCCGCTGTGACATCACAGGGCAACAACAACAGCAACAGCAGTGAGAAAAGCAGAGAACAGATTTTGCATTTCTTCTCTTGGAGCTGTGCCCCTCGGCCAGGGTTAAGTCCATGCGGTGTTTGGGCTTATCCTAGGAAGACATTCTCTCGGTAGCACGTGGAGGATACAGTCATTCAGGTAGTATATTCTAATAGAAGTGGGCTGATTTTGAACCCCAAATTCTCAAGGCAGGACCTTTTAGATAGATCCATATGTGGGTCAGGCCCCCTTCAGTAACTGTGCTCACTATGGGTCACTGCATAGATAAATAAGGTCGATTAGGGGTTCAGCCCAAGTTCCTTACATGCTGGTAAGATTGTCTCCATTTTCTTTCTAAGGCGTCCTTGTAGTGCCGGAGTGAGGCTGAGAAGCAAGAGGTTCCTAAGTAATCCCTGTGGCTCAGGTCATCTCACTTGTCCTTTGGAGAGAAGCAGTAGTACCCTCCTCACCTTACAATGACTTCTGGGAGTAATGCCAATAAGGGGATCTCTGCTTAAGAGGAGGGTGCTTAAGGGGAGGGGAAATTAAGTAAGGGAGTAAACTTGGAGGGATTATATCTGGAAATATCATCTTTGTGCTTTTATATTCTTCTTGTCACGGTATATGACTATTTCCTGATCAGTCAAACTATTCTTCTTCAGCAGAATTAGGATTGTGATAGCAGGAAGGCTGAGACAAAGAAATACCCATTGTTCTGTTTGTGACTTCCCACCCAAACAGGCTCTTGAAGTCCATATGAGAAATAGAAGTTTTGAAAATCAAAGCTTTCTATGTTCAAGAGCCAAGTTCTGCAAAAGCTAAGAAAACATCTTGAGATTCCAAAGGAAGACCCTGAAGGAAGCTTGGCATATGGTTTATGCCAGAAAATGGATGTGAAAGTGAAAAAGAGCATTGTACTAAACCCTGGCCGAACATTAGAATCCTCTGGGCGAGCTACTGAAATGCCCATTCTTAGACCTTCCCCTAGGCCAGTCGCGTCAAAACCTCTCAGGGTAGTCACTGGGCGTTGGTGTATAAAAGAAAACTGAACAAAACTCCCTGGCATTTTCTAATGTGCAGCCGTGGTTGAGAATAGGTAAAACTGGGAAAAACCCAAGACCATTCCGATCTGGGCGGGGATAATGTGTGCACTTGGAGGAGGTGTTTGGGGACTGAGATTAGGAGGCAAGGCCTGGGAAGACCCCGTGGAGAGGATTCAGTCTCAGCTTGAAAAAGTGTCCAACCCCATTTACTGCTAACATGAGGGAGTTGCCTGGAAGTTGAGGCACCATCCACAGGCCAGCGATGTTACCATTCGGGTATGTGACTCTTGCAGGGGCCCCTGTAGCTTTATTCCTCACTCTGTGGTGGGGGACGTTTCACAGTTCAGTACTTGTTAGGCCATCCTGAGCTGAACTACAGAAGTGGCTCTCACCATAGTCCAGACATTGCTGAGTCCCATCCAAACATTCTTGGGGTAAATCCCCATGTTCAGTGGCCCTCACCCGGAAGGCGGGTCACCTGCAGGAAGACCTGGGGGGGCCGGTGAGGCTATTAAAACGAAGGGGCAGCATCAGAACCTAAAAGCAGAACTGGACTGTGTTGAAATTCACTTTTTTTTATGTGAAGAAGGGGCCTTTCAACAAAATCAGATGAGCACCAGGTATATTTTAGAGAGGTGACTTCTGCGAGCTAGCCTTCGACTTGCACTTCTTTCCCCTAATTAGGTGTTCCCATGGTGATTTTGAAACAATGCTTGATGCACCTGGGCATATATTAGAACCTGGCTCTCTAGTGGGGAGGAGTTGAGTTCTTTTTAAAAGAACATTCGAAATTAGAACTAGCACAGTTGAGTGTAAAAGGGAGAAATACAAATAAAGATGTTGGCAATGTTTCCCTTTCCACCATCAAAATTTAAATGGCAGAACTGATTTCCTATTTTTAATGTGGTGAAATGGCTTTTAAGGGTAAATTCAAAAGACTTTTGCAGATAATATTTAGGTTTTTGAAAAATTTACAGTGATAAAAAGTTCATAAAGATGATAATTGTCATATTTGCATGACTTTAATCTTTAATAGGGTGATAAAATATCAAGATTTGTGTTTTATATTAAAGTACATCTGAAGAAAGACAAAAAACCTCACTAGGGGAAAGTTGGGGGTGACTGAATCCTCCCCAGTGTCCATGTGCAGTTGTTATGAATAGAAATGTTTTCGGCCAGAGCAGGAGGTTTAATTTTTACGAACGAGGAGCCTTAGGGATGTCACAGGTGGCGGTGATGCCGAACAGGAAAACATCGTTCTCTGCCCCCTAGCCGAGTAGGCTGCCAGCGAGATCAGTGGCACTGTGGCCTTCCAAAGCACTGCTGGATCAGGTCCTCATTGGAGATCAAATTAGGCTATTATGGGAAATAGTCTTAGTTAATGAGAATATAATTATTTTAATTGTGCCTAGTAACAACCATAATATGAGTGACAGAGTGTGTTAAGGAGCTAGCTGGCTTGGTGATCAGGCTGCGAATTCTCGGCTGCCCACTCTCCCTGAGCCTCTGCGGAAATGGTGCATGAACACAGTGGAGAATGAATATAAGCTTTCTTAAACTTTTAATTAAAATGAGGAGATGATGAGGAAGGGGTAGTAACTGCTGATGTGAGTGGCTAAATTTAAATTCATCAGAAAACTCCTATAATATAGTAGCATGCTTTTTCAAGTCCGCCCCCGCCACTCCCAATGAAATGAAAATACAGGATGCCCACTTAAGTTTGACTTCAGATAAACAGTAACAATTTTTTAAGGGTAAGTATATCCCCTACAATATTTGGGGCATTCTTATGCTAAAATATAGGGTACCCGGTGTTTTATCTGGTGACCCTGAGTAGGTGGTCCCCTACAGGTGAGACTTGAGCAGGGCCTCAAGGAAGGTTTCTAGGTATAAAATATTTTCCCCTTCCACTGGCTGCTCTTGTGCCTGAAATTTTTAAGGCCTAAATTTCTTGTGCCTAAACCATTTCTAAGAGTTAAGGCATAATATCTAAGATGTTTTTATTTAAATGCACCTGTGTCACACATGAGCACATTATTTTATCTTAGCTTTCCAGGGAGTCAGGTCGTGAATCCCCCGATTCTGTAGCCTCCTGAAGCTACAAAGAGAGTCTCTTAAAAACCTGAGGCGTAGCTCTGTCCACTCGTTAACTAGTTCTGATGATGGGAGATGATATGTTTGAAGGCTTAGAATGATCAGTAGCGGGTTCTGGAATTATTTTCGTGGTCATGGTCTCAAATTTGGGGGAGCCTTGGCTTCTTTTTAGTGGTTTTATGTCTCCAAAGCTGCAACCATTCACTCCCCACACATTTGTTGAGTTTCTTTATGCCTAGTGAAGTGCCCAGAATGAGGGATAAGAGGACTAATAAGTAGTGGTTGTAGTCTTTAATGAATTTATAGTTAGAAGCACCAATATAGCAGTTAACTCTGCCATTAGGTAGGGGCTCTTGATAGAAGTAGGCTTGGATGCCATGAACCCCCAAACCACACTGGGGGAATTAGGGAAGACTTATGGAGAAGGCAATGTTTCGGTAGAGTTCAACTGACATTTGGGGTTTAGGGTGGGGGAAGGAGAGAAGGGCCTTCTAAGCATGGCTTAGCACACCCAGGAAAACAAAATGGAGAATACCGTATGTTCAGAGTATTACAAGTAGTAGGTTAGGCTGCCATCTAAGGTGTCTAGTTTGGGGATGCAAGGTGTTGAGAGGTAACTCTGGACTATCAGGCAGTCATGAAGATGTTTTTGTCATGCCGAGAGTTCTTCACCCACCACTCCCATGTTAAATAGACTGACTAGGTCTCTGCCTCAGTTTCTCCTTCAGCATTCTTGGTGGTTTTCATGGGAGCTAGAGTGTTGTTCTAACCCCTTTGGCAGGCATCATTATCACCTTGCTTGGTTCCTTCTAGTCCCTCATTGGTCATGGTGGTAGTGGTTGTAATGGTATCTGTGTATGTTGATGGTGGGGAGGGTTAGAAATGAGCTAGGTTACTATTTCTTGAATTACTGAATTGGGTCCTGATATCCACAGAGTATTCAGAAACCCACAAATGTACCCCAGATACCTTTTAAGTGCTTTTACTGGTTTACTGCTGCCACCATGTTAAATCACCACACTGAACCATCTTTGTTACTGGTGATGAATTTACTGATATGTAAATTGATCTCCCATTTTTGGAACTAGAGATTGGATAGTTTAACACTGTTTTAAAGGAGCCAGACTAGTATCGTTCCCTCTCTGACCCTTCCCCCACATACAGCACCACAAGGCAGTGATGCAGTGATGCAGGTTGCCTTGCCCTGGTGAATACCTAAGGCTCCACCCCTCACAATGTAATAGGTGCACCAAGACAAAAAAATATGGCCCAAAGGAAAGAACAGATCAAAGCTCCAAACATAGAACTAAGCGATGAAGAGATAGCCGACCTGTCAGATGCAGAGTTCAAAACACTGGTCATCTGGATGTTCACAGATTTGGTGGAGTATGGTCACAAAATGGAGGAAAAAGTGAAGGCTGTGCAAAGTGAAATAAAGAAAAATATACAGGGAAACAACAGTGAAGGGAAGGAACCCGGCACTCATATCAATGATTTGGAGCAGAAAGAAGAAAGAAACATTCAACCAGAACAGAATGAAGAAATAAAAATTCAAAAAAAATGGGGAGAACCTGAGGAACCTCCGGGACAACTTTAAACACTCCAACTTCCAAATCATAGGGGTGCCAGAAGGGGAAGAGGAAGAGGAATAGGAAGAGCAAGACATTGAAAACTTATTTGAACAAATAATGAAGGAGAACTTCCCCAATCTGGCAAAGGAAATAGACTATTAGGAAGTCCAGGAAGCTCATAGGGTCCCAGAGAAGTTGGACCCAAGGAAGCACACACCAAGGCACATCATCATTACATTACTCAAGATTAGAGATAAGGAGAGAATCTTAAAAGCAGCAAGAGAAAGGAGACAGTTAACTACAAAGGAGTTCCCATAAGCCTGTCTGCTGATTTCTCAAAAAAAACCTTACAGGCAAGAAGGATCTGGAAAGAAGTATTCAAAGTCATGAAAGACAAAGAAGGACCTACATCCAAGAATACTCTATCTGGCAAAGCTATCATTTAGACTGGAAGGGCACGTAAAGTGCTTCTCAGACAAAGTGAAGTTAAAGGAGTTCCTCATCACCAAGCCCTTATTAAATGAAATATTAAAGGGACTTATTTAAGAAAAAGAAGATGATTAAAACTATGAAGAGTAAAATGACAACAAACTCACAACTATCAACAACTGAACCTAAAAAAGCGAAAACAAAAACAAACTAAGCAAATACCTAGAACAGGAACAGAATCACAGAAATGGAGATGACATGGAGGGTTATCAGTGGGGAGGAGGAGAGTGGAGAATGGGGTTAAAGGTACGGAGAATAAGAAGCATAAATGGTAGGTACAAAATAGACAGGGGGAGGATAAGAATAGTATAGAAAAGGGAGAAACCAAAGAACTTATATATACAACCCATGGACATGAACTCAATGGGGGAATGCTGGTGGGAGGGGGTGTGCAGCGTGGAGGGGAATAAAGGGGAGAAAAAAAATGGGACAACTGTAATAGCATAATCAAGAAAATAGATTAAAAAAAAAAAGGAGCCAGACTATAACCAGGGTCCTAGACCCAGTCCTGTGCAGTTCAAGTTTCCTATTTTCCTATAAAGTCTTGACATACCATCTACATACAAAGTTCATGGTATCTTATCATATCTCAAAGCTGGGTTTCTGGAGCAGCCAGGTGAGGGAGAGCATATAAAGTGGGGGGTTAGGTGGGGCTGAATTTCTAGAGGGCCATGGCAGGACTCAGTGAGATGACAATGGTTTTTGCCAAGCTTTCTTTGATGTCCTGTGTCTCTCTGATCTCTCTGTTAAGGTTCCGGCTGGCCTGTCTCTATTGGCATCACATTGAGCTATTATCTTCTATTAATTGCCAGCTGATGGCTCTATTGTTTTTGACAATGTCCTGGGGCACAGCTTGCTCTGTAGTCTGATCCAATTAAAGTCAGGCCTTTTCGCCCAGGTAGCCTTGGAGGCCTTTTCTTACTCTAGGAGGGCTCGGCTTTCTCTTTTCTGAATTCTCTGTTACACCTTCAGTCTGTCTAGTGTTTTGTTTGTGGCTATCAAGCAGCTACCAGCCTCCTGTTAATGGGAAGAATGTCTACCACACTGCTCTGGAGCCGGCATCAGGGACGTGGCCCGCTTCTCTCAGAGCCACAGTCCTGTTCTATGGGCACTGGCGACGTGTGGCAGCGCCTGGTGTTCTCGACTTGCCCTTCCTGGTGTGGAATGTTTCCCTAATGAGAGAGTGGAGGTGAGGGTGATCGGAGCCCAATATTGCCTGCCTGTCATGCCTGTGGTAGAGATCCTGCCTTTCTAGCGAAGGGTGCTGGAGAAAGGGAACCTCAGACTTCCCCGCCACTCTCGGCTGGGGTGGAGTTTCTGCAATACGGATCAGGGAATGGGGGTTGGGGGGCAGGCATGATGAACGCTGACAGACTTCCGCCTTCCACGGAGAAACCAGCAGCCAGCCGGGGAGGTGGGAGAAGAAGGAGCCCTGTCTTCTTGGGTGCAGCTGTCTGGCATAAGAACTTCCATCACACTGAGCTGTTCTTACTGAGATTTATTAGATTTTCTTGAATAAATGTTTCTCCGTTTGCTGTATGTCCTTAGGACAATTTCCATAGACTTTACATTGTTGTTGTTTTTAAATTTGATTTTCTCCGGTTAGGTCGTTTGCTGTGGAGAAGGTCCACCGAGATCCTAACAGCACCATTTGGAAGTGTTTCTTTTATAGCATTTTTAAAAAGTGGCATGGGTTGTCTTGGGGAAGAATCATAGTTTATCCAACCTGTGTTTTTGTTTTGGGCGTTTTAATGACAATGCTGTAAAAAAAAAAAACAAAACTGCTGTGATCATCAGTGTTGCTTGATCTTTACATAAATCTGGAGTTATTTTCTTAGGATTAATCCTTTGAAGTTTTATAGATGATTCTAAACTACCACCTGGCTAGTTTCTCGCCAGTGGTTCACATGGCTTGACGGTAAATAAATTTTTCTTAAATTCAGCTTTTATAACAACAGTCAAAAGCCGACTCGCTGGTTCCGCCCGTTTCAAAGACTGCAGTCCCTTCTTGTGACCCATTTAATTCTGTCTCCTTAATGAAAGCCTCTTTCAATCCTCAGCTCTTTTGGGTAGCAAAGGTGAATTTTGAAGTCAATAAGTAATTAGGCTTTTCTAGTTCTAATAATGAATTCTTCCCACTTCTAGAATTTCTCTTTGATATCTTTTTTTTCGGCTGTTTCCCTAGTCAAGTAGTACTCAAATATCTTAAACAAAAAACTTAAAACACAGTTTATACCAAAAGTAAGAATTGTTTCTTCATAGGTTTAGGGAGTTTAAGCAGAGACTTCTAAAAGTAAACTTTCCCTACTTAGAAATTTCTTCTAAGGACATTCCTGATGTTAATCATATTTAAAAATTCTTATCTCTTATTAATAAGTATTTCTCTCTACCAGAAGTGTGTGACGATAATAAGGAAGAATTTGCAATATGTACTGTGTGCTATTAAAGATATTGAGGAGTGAGGTGTATTTACGTCTAGTTATATACTCAGGTAGACTGAAGTGCGAAACTAAATCCCTGCCCGGCTTAAGCATTCAACAAAACATGGGCTCAGCTGTCACCCCTGCCCTTCTTTTCTCACTCTTAGACTGTTTTCATAGGCTGCATTCTTTATTTTTCATTTCTAAATTATTGAGGAAATAATAATATAGCAATAATCTTCACAGAGACCCTTTTGGTCATGCTGGTTCCTTGTTTGAAAGCCTTCAATGTCTGTAGGGTGACATTATTTATTCCATCATCTAACATTCAGTACCTCTCTAAGTTTATTGTTTCCAACTCCCCTGCAGAAACTCTCTGATCTAGCTAGTGCACGGTCATTCATTTTTCCCTGTGTATGTAATGTCCATTCTCACCCTTTGTTTCTGCTTTGCCTCCTCCCCCATCTGAATTGTCTCCCTAATCTATTTCTACCTGTTATCTATCAGCTGACTTTGAACTTGGAGTAGGAAAGGAATATGATTATTTAGCAGTTTAAAATCTCAGTATCCAAATCCCCCAATCCATTAAAAAAAGAAGAAGAAGAAAAATTCAGTCTATTTAGGCTTAAAACTTTCCTCACCATGGAAGTTCATGGTGGAATTTTTCACTTCCATCTCCCAACACTAAAATTTATATCCATCACTTGACCCTTATTTATTACCCTGTGTTTTTACAGTTTTAGTTGTGTTATGTAGTCTTCACTGGAGTGTGAGCTTGTTGAAGGAAGGTAGTGGTTCGGTCATCTTTGAACACCTGAGTACTTTCCAGAGAGTAGATGCTCAACTGACGTTGAGTGAGAGCAGTTGTGCTGAAGAGCTCTTTTGTGACTACTTCCAACTGGCTCCTAAACGCTGACTTCTCTTAAGTAGTAATGTTATTGACTTGGTTTTTGCACTGTACGATTTTCAAACTGCATATCGAATGACATGGCTTACTTTAATTAATCTTTAAAGAATCTTATGAGATGGGCAGAACAAATCTTATTTCCATTTCTTAGATGTGACAAAAGATCTGAGAGGTGCTACTTGCTCAGGGTCAAAGTACTTATAAATTGCAAATTCCAGTTCTTCCAATTCCTAGGAGATAACTCTTTTATCCTGTCACAACTGTCTCATTTATTATCGTGAAAATCTCAGGTGGCTTTCCAGAAATGTAAAGAATCTCACAGCATTGGAAAATACATGACATTTCCAAGGCACCAGTTGAAATTTGATGTGAAATTTCATCTGACATGTTTGTAGCAGCTTTAATTATTTAATCAATTTAATAACAGAATATTTAAAGCAGCCACAAAAATCACTGGGCATGACAAATTTCATCCATAAATCAGACATTTTGCACCTCAACTTTCACTCTTCAGTTCTATTTTCTGGATAATTGGCAACACTTGATGAAAATTTAAGATGTAGACAGACTACAACAGGTGGGGCAATCACATCGTCACAAGGAAATTAATTTATACACACACACACAAATATACACGCATATTCATAGGCTCTGGTCCTGCCAAGAAAAAACCCCCAACAGTGTGGTTAGCTGCAATTATGGCTAAGTGTCATAAAACAATTTTGGCATATCACGGTGCCCACAGGAATCGTAGCGGTCTCTTAGTTCTTGGTCTTCTAAGCACGTTGCTATCTCACGTAAATTCATCCTTGCAAGTTTTGTTTGTCAGAAAAGAAATTTGACTACATCCTACTACTTGTTTTGTAATCTGGGAATGCCGTTGAAGTAGCGATTTTGTAAGCTGGACTAGAACAAAATGTGACAGTATGATTTATAGGAATTGGACTGATTCTGCTAGGATGAAAACTCCGCTCCAGAGATGGCAGCATATGTGCACAAACACCCTTTTACAAGAATTGCTTCATTTGAATTTACTGAGTTTTAAAAATGTTTCTATAATTACATGGTTATTATTGAATGTTTGAGTAGAAGCAGTTTTTGATTACCTTGTGCCTCATTTTTGACAAATTCTGACATGAATTTTTCTGACTTGGCAATGGCATCAGATACATGCATAGATAAAATAAAATTAAAAACCCCTCTGAGTTCAGACTAGGTTACTGACCTAGCTAAAAAGAGTCCTGGGACTAAGTATAAGTTTATCTAACGTGTAATTTGGAGTGTACTAGGTACACTGTACAAGGTGCGGTGTATAAGTAGGGAAACTTAAAAGTTAGTGATAAGTACTCGGACTTTGTTCTTTCACAGAACAGAATTGAGAGGAGAAAGACTTTACTGCTATGAAATATTCCATTCAACTCTTTCGTCAATACAGATAGCAACAAGGCAGTGTAAATGAGCCCTTCTGTGATTAATTTTGAAGCCGATATAGTTTCAAATAGAAAGTGATATCGAATCCAGGTTCGGCAGCCGGTTGCTTTGAAAGCTAATACTTGAGAGACAGATGCTGGCGTTAGAAAAAATGGCTTATTCAAGAGCTAGCAGCTTGAGAAGATGATGGTCTCCTGTCCCAAAGACCATCTTCACATCTCAGTGCAGACAGGAGTTTTTATAGGGAGGGAGAGGAGAAGCAGAACAGAGATCGGGGTGGGGGGGGTGGGGGGAGGAGCTGCGGACCTGCAGGCATTTTCCTTGCTGGTTTCTACATGAACCTTTACTACCGAAGTCCTGCAGTTGGGTGATCTGCGTCAGCCGACGTCTTGTGGTCAAGGCCATTGCTTGTACAAACGGGAACCGCTGGTGTCTGCAGTATGCTCATAAGGAAACTGTTAGTATAGGAGTTCATTTTGTAAGTTTGTCAGTACATTTTATTCTAACTTTATGTCACGGTCAGTCATAGTAGTATAAAGATTTTATTTCTTGTTACAAAAGTAGTATGTGTTTGGGAAATTTTCACTACTTCTCTATTTTTTTAATTCTCACCCAAGAATATGCTTATTGATTTCAGAGAGAGAGAGAGAGAGAGAGAGAGAGAGAGAGAGAGAGAGAGAGAGAGAGAGAGAAACATTGACGTGAAAGAAAAATATCGATCGGTTCTCTCTCATCTGCCCCTGACTGGGATCAAACTAGCGACCTAGGTATGTGCCCTGAGCAGGAATAAAACCTGCAGACTTCCGGCATATGGGACAATGCTCCAATCAGCAGAACCACCTGGCCAGGGCTGTTTCTCTGTTTTTAAAAATCAAAGTCATTCAGCTTGGCATTTGTATGTTGTTTTAAAGCAGGAAGATTAGAGTTGTGTTGTATATTCACAGAAAATAACACCCATGCTGTTCTCTCCTTCAAAATAAAAGCTGATTTTAAATAATACTTGCTCATTGTAAACAAACCAACCAACCAACCCAAACTATGAAAAAAAAAAGGAGTGTAATAGTATATGAAATCATATCACTCAAAAAGAATAATTGCTAATATTTTGGCAAATAACAGATACATAAGTATGCAGTCATAAAAGCTTACATTTTAAAATTGGATTAAACAAAATATGTATTATATTTCATTTATTTATATATTATGGTCACTATTCCATATCAATAAATGTAGGTTTGTATTATTATTGTTATTATTAGTTGCAAAGTGTTCCAGTGTATGGATTCTTTATAAATGCTTTAATTCTCCAGTGGTGTATTTAAAATTATTTTTAGTTTTGGGTCTTTATAAGTAACATTGGTTTAAAGATGTGTGTGTGTGTATCAGTGTATATTTTATTCAGTATATTTTTATTGTATTTTCTGTGTGCCAGGCATTATTCTGAATGCTGGTGAAATAGTAGTGAATTTAAGATCTCTGCTTCTATGAAACTGACATTCTTGAGAGAGGTCATACAAATAAGTAACTGAGATCATTGCACATAGTGATATGTGCTTGAAGAAAACAAAATAAGTAAATATGAAGTGCCTAGATGAGAGGGATAGGTAACAGTAACTAGGATAGTCCAGAAAGGCTTTTCTAAGGAAATTGGATTTATCAGAAGCCTGAACAGAAGGAGACCAGAAGGAAGAATTTTCCAGGGAAGTGTTCCAGCGCTGATTTGGGATGACCTTGAGTATTTGCAGAACAGAAATATGGTTGATGTAGCTCCAGTGTAGCGAGCCACGAAGGGACATTGTTAGGAGAAATTAAGAATGGAGAAGTAGTCAGGGATTGATCCTCTAAGGCCTCAGGGGCTATGATTAGGAGTCAGATTTTATTGTAAACAGAATATTTTCAAAGCTCTAAAATGTTTGAGAAATTTAAGTGTGTTTGGGTGATGATTTTAGGTGAAAGAGCAAGGGAGCCACTTGTTTACTCCATCTGTTTTTCGCCAAATATTTATAGAGCAATTGTTTCATATCAACCATATTTTAGGTCCTAGAAAATAGGGGATGTCATGAATTCAATAATGACCAAAATAGAGGAAGTCCCTGCCCTTTTCAAGCTGATATTCCAGCTTTGTATAGCAGAATGTCAAGTAGAAATTCATGTAAAAATTAAAGAAGGGTAACGGCACGCGTGTGTACATTTGTGCTTGTGCTGTTTCAGGTAGGGTGGTGTGGAAGGTCTTTTAATTGAGAGGATGCTCAACAAAAATCTGTTACAAGAACTGAAAAGTGAATCAAGCCAATAGATGAGGGATGATTATTCTGGGCAGAGGGAATGGCAAGAACAGCAAACACATTGGTCTTCTAATTGGTGGGCCTAAACAACCCAGGAGACCTGAGTGGCTAGACACGGAGCATAGAATATAAGGACAGTACCAGAGGGTGGAGTCAGGGAGGTAGCCAGGGGCCTTGAAGGCTGCAGTGAGGATTTTAGTGTGTGTGGGGGTGTTTTCTTTTTTTCTTTTTTATCTGAATAGAATGGAAAATATTGGAAGGTTTTGAGGAGGAGAGTGACGGGATCTCATGTTTTTAAAGAAAGATGACTTAACTGCTGTATGAAGAGGGAAATGATAGGAGTAGAGAGATGTATTAGGAGACTGTTACAATAGTCCAGGCAAGAATGATGGTGGTTTGACGTGGGTGATAGTGGCAGAAGTGGTGAAACATTGCTAGGTTCACAATGTACTGAAATGGAGGAGCTAGTAAGATTTGCTGACATTTTGGTTATGGAGTCTTTGACAGAGAAGCAAGTCAAGCAAGATTCCAATAGCTTTGTTCTATGTGGTGAACGGTGGTTCCAGTTTTGGAGATGTAGAAGACAGGAAAGGAGAAATTTTGAGGGGGAAAATAAGAGTTACGTTTTGTGTATATTAAATACTTCTATGGAGAAATGTTGAGCTGGCAATTCAGGAGAAAGTTCAGGTCTGGAGACATAAATTTGGAGATATTAACATTTAGATGACATTTGAAGCTCTAGGAATGGATGAACCAGGTGGGGAGTGGGTAAGAAGAGAGAAGAGAATATGTCTGAGGAAGGAGTTGGGGAACCCCAACACTTAGAGATCACATGGAGAGAGGAGCTATTAAAGGAATGGTCAGAGGTAGGAGGAAAGGAAGTCGTGGTATCTAAAGCACTAAATAAATAAAGTATTGGAGGAAGCCATGATCCATTTCAAATGCTGCTGGGGAGCCAAGTAGGAAGAGAACTGAGTATTGATTGTTGAATCTAATAATGTAAAGCACATGATATCCATTTTGGTAGGAATGGTAGGAAGTGTTGAAAGCCTGATGGGAGAGGGTTTGAGAAAGATAAGAGAAGAGAAAATAAAGATGGAGGTTATGGACAATGCATTCTCTCTCCCTCCCTCCTTCCCTCCCTCCCTCCTCCCTCCCTTCCTTCCTTCCTTCCTTCCTTCCTTCCTTCCTTCCTTCCTTCCTTCCTTC
>PVJD01011943.1:0-42891 GCA_004026545.1 Mormoops blainvillei | reverse complement strand
TGTTCCCATTTATTCACTAAGACCCGTGAAGTAACAGCCTCTGCAGTCATCCTGTGTCTGCAACATCTCACATCTCCCGTTCGGCACGTCCTGGGGCCTGAGGAGCCTTGCTTGGACCCCGGGGGGGGCCAGATCCCGGAGGAATTCATCAAAGGCAAAGTAATCACCCAGGATCTCTTGGGACAAATGCTCTCAGAATCTTTAAAAACATGACTGATCGTAGTTCCTGAACACCCTGGAGTACACCTGGAGCCGGGGGAGTGGAATATGGAGAGGCTCGTGTGTGGATGCATAAACACCGTGTGCTTAGGGAATGGACGGGGGTACCAGGGGACGGAAGCCTCTGTTTTCAGAGATGAAGGAGGGAGAGGGTTGGAGAAGCCCTGAGCGCTGGCAGACACCAACCACAGTGTGAATATCCTAAATTGTCCTAGGAGTGTGTAGGAGGCCTAACCTGGTGGACAACTAGAAGCAATCAGTGTTCTCTAAGCAAAGTGCCACAAGACACACATTTTTTGGAAAGATTCTCAGGGTGGTAGAGACTCTCACTACAATCCAATCCCCCATCAATATACTCAAAGGGAGAGAGACACCTGCAGCTACAAGGATTAGGTCTCTGTGACCCAACCACACGCAGGCATATGGAAGAGACGGGAACAAGAGAAAAGATAAACTCTCCCAGTTCAGGTCCAATCTCCCTCAACTCCAGATCAGCAAGGAAACCCTGTCTGAGTCCCCCTAAGGCACTGCTATCCCCTTACCTCTCTGGGAAAACCTTCACGCACCTGCCGCCACCGTCACCTCTAGCCCTGTACGGATGCGCCAGACTGACTCCTCGTCTCCAGCTCTTTCTAATGTTGGCTGACCACAAGGCCATGCCTCACATCTGTAACTCCCTCTTTCGCCATTCATGCCACGTTCCCCTCAGCCACCATCTCAGCTGGATGGGGGTCGTTACACAGTGATATTATGCCGACCTTCACTTCTAGGGAGTCTGCATCCTCGCTGATCCTGCCTTCTTGGGTTGTTACAGTTTCCATTAACATTCACGATCATGTATAAAAACACTAAGCGGCACCCAAAGATTATCTCAGAATTTCAGACATGGTACTTGAGGGAGTTTCTTTCTGTTCCCAGTTTGGTTAGAATTTTAGTCAAATTGTTAAAATTCACGTTAAATGTTTTGTCAAAGGCTTTTCTTGTGCTTATTGTGATGGTCTTTTTTTCGCTTTTTTATTTCTATAGAGTATCATTTTCATAGGTCTTGCCTTTATTGGGTTTTTATAGTTTTCATTAACATTTATTATTAGACACGACGATGCTAAGTTGTAACAAATGAATCCCGCAGAATTTCACACATGGTCGTCTCTGATCTAGTTGTGCAGAGCCTCCCAGTTTTCCTTTGGTCATCGAAACCACCACCCCAGTCAGAACTACAACACTGATCTTGGTCTTTTGGTTCACATAAGAACTACAAAGTGTCCAAGTGTCCGGCCAAACTTCTGGTCCAATGAAACCCTTGTCTATTCTCCGGGAGAAGTGCTCCCAGGACACTTCTTGTGCACCACTCTTCGTTCCCCAGCCTCGCCTCTTAGTCCAGCTACAGTTACCGCAACGAACGCTGTACTGACTTCAAACAGCTTTCAGAGATGCAGCCTCATAGCAGTTCATCTCCGTTCTGGTCCACATGCTCCCCTATTCCTGATCTCAGACTTCCCTAGCTCCATGGAACAAGATTTAGGGAAGGCTTTGTCAGTATTCATACAAATATTTTGGTACATGATCCTTTGCTATAAAGTGCGAGCTTCAGATTGGGCGTGTTTGTTTTTTTTTCCCCATACAGAACTCTAATTTTTCAAGCACTGATCATTGAAAAGACATTATCCACTGAATTGTCTTTGTACCTTTGTCAAGAGTCAGTTGATGACACATGAGTGAATACACTTCTGGTCTCTATATGCTATTCTATGCTCTCTATACTGATTTACATTTCTATTTTTTCTTCTAATACAATGCTTTCCTAATTATATTTATTAATAGTGAGTCTGGAAATGCTAGTCATCTTATTTTGTCTACACTTCCAAAACCAAATTTGCTTTTGTAGTTTTTGCCTTTACATATAAATTTTACATCAAAATATCAATTTGTAGCCCAAATAATCTTTTTGGAATTTTGATAGGAATTGTATTGAATCTCTATATAAGTTTCAGAAGAGTCAACATCTTAACAATATTGAATCTTCCAATCCATGTATCTGTTATATCTATCCATTTCTTTAGGTGCTTATGATTTCTTCAATCAATATTTTGTGATTATCAAAATATAAATCTTTGAATATATTGTATAAGAGTCATACCTATGTATTTAATGGTTTACTGTTATTATAAATAGTTCTTCAAACTGTTTTTTCTGAGGTGGGTCCTAGATCATGGCATAGGATATGTTACTAAACTCGCCCCTTCCCATGAGCACACTCAATATATGCCAACATACTGGGGGTTGACTGACCAGCTCTGTACAACAAACAAAAAAATGAGATTGTGTAAAGAAGGTTGGGGAGCTACAAAAGCACTGATATATGTGACAGTGAGTGCCATTCTTTACATTCACCCTCTACCTAGATAGCATAGACAGGAGCTCTATTCAGGAGTCTTCCTAACACACAAAGCCTCCATATCAGTTTCTTGACCATCCTGTCTTGAGCCCACTTTGGCCACAGACAGTCAGGGCACAGCTGTACATGCATGTCCACAAGGCCACCCAATCCAAAGCCAGCTCAAGCCCCTGAGAGCCAGTGACCCAAGGTGTCACAGATGCCAACCTTGGCTACAACTGGCCTGGAAAAACCCACCATAAACAGTCTACACAGAGGTTGTTTCTATACAAGGTCATTTTTTCAAGATTGGGAAAGACAGTTGTTTCAGCTAATTCATACAAATACAGAAAGTCAAACAAAATGAGAAGACATAGGAATATGTTCTCAATGAAGAAAGAGGAAGAGAACCCTAACGAAACAAGATAAGTGATGTTCCTGAAAAAAGTTCAAAGTAATGGTCATAAGGATGCTCACCAAACTTGAGAGTAGAATAGAGAAACTCAGAGAGAACTTCAACAGAGTTAGAAAATGTAATGAAGATCCAATCAGCAGATCAGATAATACAAAAGAATGGATTAGCAATCTGGAAGACAGAATAGTGGAAATCAACCAATTGGAATAGTAGAGAGAAAACAGAATTTTTTTTTTTAAATGAGGGTAGCTTACAGCACTTCTGGGGCAACATCAAGCACTGTAACATTCACATTATAGGGATCCCAGGAGAGGAGACAGAGAAAAGGGCATAAAGTTTATTTAAAGAAATAATGGCTGAACAAATTCCTAACCTGGGGAAGGAAACATATATCCAGATTCAGGGAGCACAGAGAGTTCTAAACAAGATGAACCCGAAGAGACCCACACCAAGACATACTGTAATAAAAATGGCAAAAGTTAATCTTGAAGGTAGCAAGAGAAAAACAACTAGTTACATATGGGCTGTAAAATGTGACATACAAAGGCAATCTCATAAGGCTATTGGCTTTCTCAGCAAAAAATTTATAGCCCAGAAGGAAGTGTCAGGATATACTTAAAGTGTCAAAAGAAAAAAATACTAAGAATTCTCTACTCAGCAATGTTATCATTAGAATCGAAGGATAGAGAAAGATTCCCAGACAAGTAAAAACCAAAGGAGTTCATAACCACTAAACTATCTTTACAAAAAATGTTGCAGGGTTTTCTTTCTTTTATTTTTAATTTTTTTATTTAATGATTTTAGAGAGAGAGAATCATCAATTTGTTGTTCCATTCATTGATGCATTCATTGGTTGATTCTTGTATGTGCCTTGACCAGGATTGAACTCCACAACCTCGGCATAGTGGGACAATGCTCAAACCACCTGAGCTACCCAGCCAGGATCTAAAGGTTTTTGGTTTTTTTAAGATTTTATTTATTTATTTTTAGACAAGGGGAAAGGATGGAGAAAGAGAGGGAGAGACATATCAATGTGTGGTTGTCTCTCGCATGCTCCCTACTGGGGACATGGCCTGCAATCCAGGCATGTGTCCTGACTGGGAATCGAACCAGTGACCCTTTGGTTTGCAGGCTGGTGCTCTATCCACTGAGCCACACCAGCCAGAGCTAAATGGTTTTCTTTACACAGAAAAGAAAAGACCATAACAAGAAATAAGAAAATATATGAAAAAAATTTCACTGGTAAAGGCAAATATAGTAAATGCAGTGAATCAGCCATTTAAAAATCTAGTATGAAAGTTAAAAGAAAAAATAGCAAAATCAATTATATCTATAATGAACAGTTATGGATACACAAAACAAAAATATCTAAAATGTGACACCAAAAGCGTAAAGCATAGAAGGAAGAGTACACATGTAGTTCTTTTAGAGTGCTTTTGAACTTAAACACCTATCAGTTTAAAATAGACCATTATACATACAGACTGATATACATGAACCTCATGGTAACCACAAACCCAAAACCTACAAAAAGTACACGAAAAAACAATAAGAGAAGGAACCAAAACAAAACACTAAAGAAAACCAGCAAGCTATAAGGGAAGAAACCATGAGAAGAAAGGAGTAAAAAAGAACTATAAAAGCAACCAAACAACAATTAACAAATGGCAATCAGTACATACCTAGCAATAATTACTTTAAATGTAAATATCCTGAATTTTGGCTTTTTCCAACACTAAAATCACCTTTGAAAGGGAAGAGATTTCAGACTATCGATGAGATTCAGGAAAATATTATGGGGCAGCTGATGACGATTCTAACAAAGGATTTTGCAGAGTGTTTTGAACAGTAGAAGAGATGCTGGGAGAACTGTGTGAGCTCCCAAAGTACCTACTTTGAAGGAGATCGAGGCATCATTGTCCCATGTTCAATGTTTCTTGTATCTTGTATCTTCCCCACTAAATGTCTCTATTTTTCATACTACATGGTTGGTTACTTTCTAGGCCAACACTGTAGACTTTAAAATGAAGACTGCAAAATGAGACAAAGAAAGGGCATCAACTTTTTAGCTTTTTGAGGAAATTCCATACTGTTTTCCATAGTGGCTGCACCAGTCTGCATTCCCACCAACAGTGTACTAGGCACAACCTCACCATCACTTGTCGTTTGTTGATTTGTTTATCATTTCCATTCTGACTGGTGTGAAGTGGTACCTCACTGCTGAGGTTATACCCTAAGAATCCTGAAACACCAATTCTGAAGAACCTATGCACCCCGATGTTCACAGCAGCATAATTTATAATAGCCAAGTGCTGGAAGCAAGCTAAGTGCCCATCAGTAAGTGAGTGGATCAAAAAACTATGATACAGAACTTCAGCCAAGATGAAGGTGTAGGTAGATACTTTGTCTGCTTTACAACCAAAAGAAGGACAACAACAAATTAAAAAACAACAACACCAGAACTGCCAGAAAATCGAACTGTATGGAAGTCCAACAACCAAGGAGTTAAAAAAGAAACATTCATTCGGACAGGTATGAGGGACAGAGATGGGCAGCCAGGGCAGAGAAGACATGCTGCAAGCCTGCAGCTGGTGGCCCGGGGCAGACAAGGCAGCGGCTGGTGGACCGGGCGGTCCCACATTTGTGTGTGGGTAAACTGGGAGGAACAACTGGGGAGTTAGAGAGACCACGCAACCCAGGTTTCCGGTGCAGAAAAGAAAACCTCAAAACCTCTACTGGTAAAAACCTATGGGGTTTGTGGTGGTGGGAGAAACTGCCAGTCTCACAGGAGAGCTCGTCTGAGAGACCCACAGGATCCTAGAACATACACAAACCCACCCAGCCAGGAATAAGCACCCAAAGGGCCCAATTTGGTTGTGAGTAGCAGGGGAAGCCACTGAGAGCCGACCAAGGGCCAAGCAAGAGGCATTGTTCCCTCTCAGACCCCTCCCCGGCATACAGCACCACAAGGCAGTGATGTGGGCTGCCCCACCCTGGCACCTAAGGTTCCACCCCTCATAATGTAATAGGTGCACAGAGACAAAAAAATATATATAGCTCAAACAAAAGAACAGATCAAAGCTCTAAAAATAGAACTAAGTGATGAAGAGATAGCCAACTTAACAGATGCAGAGTTCAAAGCACTGGTAATCTGGATGCTCACAGAAATGGTTGAGTGTGGTCACAAAATGGAAAAAAAAAAGTGAAGGCTAAGCAAGTGAAATAAAGCAAAATATACAGGGAACCAACAGTGAAAGGAAGGAAACCAGGACTCAAATCAACGATTTATCACAGAAAGGAGAAAGAAACATTCAACCAGAACAGAATGAAGAAATAAGAATTTTAAAAAATGAGGAGAGGCTTAGGAACCTCTGGGGCAACTTTAAATGTTCCAACATCTGAATCATAGGGGTGCCAGAAGGAGAAGAGGAAGAGCAAGAAATTGAACACTTATTTGAAAAAATAATGAAGGAGACTTTCTCCAGTCTGGCAAAGGAAATAGACCTCTAGAAAGTCCAGGAAGCTCAGAGAGTCCCAAAGAAGTTGGACCCAAGGAAGCACACACCAAGGCACATCATCATTACATTAGCCGAGATTAAAGATAAGGAGGGAATCTTAAAAGCATCAAGAAAAACAGAGACAGTTACTGACAAAGGAGTTCCCATAGGACTTTCAGCTTATTTCTCCAAAGAAAACTTACAGGCTAGCAGGGGCTGGCAAGAAGTATTCAGTCATGAAAGACAAGGACCTACATCCAAGGTTACTCTATCTGGCAAAGCCATTATTTAGAATGGAAGGGCAGATGAAGTTCTCCCCAGATAAGGTAAAGTTAAAGGAGTTCATCATCACCAAGCCCTTATTACATGAAATGTTAAAGGGACTTATCTAAGAAAAAGACGATGATCAAAACTATGAACAGTAAAATGACAACAAACTCACGACTGTCGACAACTGAACCTAAAAAAAACAGAAAACAAACTAAGCAAACAACTAGAACAGGAACAGAATCACAGAAATGGAAGTCACATGGAGGGTTATCAGTGAGGAGGGGGAGGGTAGAGAATGGGGGAAAAGGTACTGGGAATAAGGAGCATAAATGGTAAGCACAAAATAGACAGGGGGAGGTTAAGAACAGCATAGGAGAGAGAGAAGCCAAAGAACTTATATGTACGACCCATGGACATGAACTAAGTGGGGGAATGCTGGTGGGGGGCAGGGAGTGCAGGGTAGAGGAGAATAAAGGGGAGAAAAAATGGGACAACTAATAGCATAATCAATAAAATATATTTTTTAGAAAACTGTGGTACATTTACACAATGGAATACTATGCAGCAGAAAGAAGGAAGAAGCTCCTACCCTTCACAACAGCATGGATAGAACTAGAGAGCATTACGCTAAGTGAAATAAGCCAGATGGGGAAAGAGACACCATATGATCTTACCTATAAGTGGAACCTAATCAACAAAACAAACAGGCAAGCAAAATATAATCAGAGACATTCAAATAAAGAACAAACTGACAGTAACCAGAGGTGAGGGGGGAGGGGCATAACAGGGGAAAGAAGGGGAAGGGTCCTCAAGGAACAGGTATAAAGGACCCATGGACAAAGCTAAAGTGGGGAGGGCTTGAGGGTGGGCGGTAGGGGTGGGTGGGGCAGGGGAGAGTAGTGGGGGGGAAATGGAGACAAGTGTACTTGAACAACAATTAAAAAAAAAAAAAAGAAAGGGCACCGTAAAATGATAAAGGGATCAATCCAAGAAGAGGATATAAAAATCGTAAACATCTATGCACCCAACATAGGAACAGCAAAGTTCACAAAGCAAATGTTGACAGACACAAAGGAAGAAATGACAGTAACACAATAATAGCAGAGCATAAGGAAATCAGTAAGGACACAAGAGCCGTAAGGACACAGCAGCCTTAAACATCACATTAGGCCAGATAGACTTAACAAATGCAGAGAACATTTCTTCCGAAAACTGTTCATTGGATATTCTTTTCAAGTGCAGGTAGCCATTCATATATTTATGTACTTTAAAGGAAACAATTTAAATGTCTAAAACTAGACAGGTGTTTAAATAAATTATAACATATCTATACAATAGAATAATATGAAACCATTAAAAATTATATATTTGAAGAGTTTTTTAATGGTATGGGGAAATGCTCAAAGAAAAAAGTAAAATACAAAGTTAATTTTACCTAGTTTCTATAAAAATTATACACACAGAGAATAAAAATCTGGAAAGTTAAAAAAGAAAAAAGGACTCTTTTTCAGGATAGATGACATATCAGGCCACAAAAGAACTCTCAATAAATTCAAGAAGAGTAAATTTATATCAAGCATCTTGTCTGACCACAGTGGTATGAAACTAGAAATCAGCTACAAGAAGTGAAATGCAAAGAACACAAACAACATGGAAACTAAACAACATGATACTAAATAACAAGGAGATCAAAGAGAAAATCAGACAGAAAATTTAAAACTACCTTTAGACAAATAAAAATGCAAACGGAAGTTTCCAAAATCTGTGGAATACAGCCAAAGTCGTTCTGAGAGGGAAGTACAGAGCGATACAGGCCTACCTCAAGAAACAAGAAAATTCTAAATAAACAATCTAATTTTGCACCTAAAGCAGCTAGAAAAAATAATAACAAACAAAACCCAAAGAAAGTAAAAGGAAGAAAATAAAAAAGATCAGAGAAGACATAAATAAAACAGAGACTAAAAAACAATAGAAAATATCGGTGAAACTCAGAACCGGTTCTTTGAAGCAACAAACAAAATTGACAGGTCTTGAACAAGGTTTGTTATAAAAAAGAAAGAGCCCAAATAAACAAAATCAGAAACAAAAGAGGAGTTCCAGCTGACACCACAGAAAAACAAAAGATCATAAAGGATTTCTATGAACAATTATATGCTAACAAATTGGACAACCCAGGGGAAACATAAATTTCTAGAGACATACACTCTTCCAAGACCAATCCGGGAAGAAAGAGAAAATTTGAATAGACTGATTACTAGCAACGAAACTGAAGTACTGATCAAAAATTTCCGAACAAACGAAATTCCAGGACCAGAAGGCTTCACAAGTGAATGTTACCAAATATTTAAGTAAAAATTAATACCTATCATTCATTCTCAAACTATTCCAAAAAACTTTTGAAGAGGCAGGAACACTTCAAATTCATTCTACAAGGCAAGCATTATCCTGGCACCAAAACCATACAAAGACACTACAAAAATAAAATTACAAGATAATATCCCTGATTAACATACATGTAAAAATTCTCAACAAGATATCAGCAAACCAAATTTAATAATACATTAAAAGAAGTATCCACAATGATCGAAGTGGAATTTATTCCAGGGGTCAGGGATGGTTCAACATCCATAAATCAAGCAACATAATACATCACACCAACAAAACCAAGGATAAAAATCACATGTTCATCTTACTAGATGCAGGAAAAGAATTTGAGAAAACAATTCCATGTCCATGTATGATAAAAACTCTCAACAAAGTGGCTATAGAGGAAACATGCCTGAACATAATAAAGAAACAAACTAAATCCAAAGTGAGAACAAGGAAGAAAAGAACCAAATCAGAGCTGTAATTAATGAAACAGAACCAGAAGACAACAGAAAAGACCAATGAAACTGAGAGTTTGTTCTTCAAAAATATACACAAAATTGCCCATTTTAAATTACATTAACTAAGAGGAAAAAATAAAGATTCAATAAATAAAACCTGAAATGAATGAGAAAGTACAACTGATATCACAGAAATACAAAGAATCTTGAGACTATTAAAATAATTACATGCCAACAAGTTGGACAGACTTGGAAGAAATGGATGAATTCTTACAAACATACAACCTACTAAGAGTGAATCATGAAGAAATAGAAAATCTAAACAAAGAGGAAGGAGGCTGAATCATCAAACATTTCCCAACAAAGAAAAGGCCAGGTTCAGATGGAGTCACTAGTGAATTCTACCAAACACATAAGGAAAAACTAAATGTCGACACTTCTCAAACTCTTCCAAAATGTTGAAGAGGATGAAGCACTCCCAAACCCATTTGACTGGGCCAACATCACCCTGATTCCAAAGTCAGACAAGTGTTCTGCAAGAAAGAAAACTGTAGGCCAATATGCCTGATGAATATAGGTGCAAAATTCTCAACAAAATATTTTTAATATGTTATTTTATTTTGTTTTTTAAAACATTTTTACTGATTGATTTTTATTTTTTTCTTTTTCTGGACATATTTTCGTTTCATTTTATTTTTTTATTGTTGTTCAGTTACAGTTGTCCCCATTTTCCTCCCATTACTCTCCCCTGCCCTAGCCACCCCGGCCTCCCACATTCAATCCTCTCCCCACCCCCTTGTCTTTGTCCATGGGTCCTTTATACATATTCCTTAATAGCTCTTCCCCTTCTCAACAAAATACTAACAAATTTCAACAACACAGTAAAATGTCATAGAACATGATCAAGCAGGGATAATACCTGCAATCAATCTAAAGCTTCTGTGCTGCCAAGGAAACGAGCATGAAAAGGCGTCCTACAGAATGGGGGCAAGTGTTTGCTGACTGTCACCCGGAAAGGGGGTTAATATCCAAAAACATAAGAACCTTCTGGGGCTCAAAAATTTTTAAATAAGTCAATTTTAAAATAGGCAAACTACTTGAAAAGACGTTTCTCCGAACAAGACGTACAAATGCCGCCCCCCGAAATATAAAAAAAAGTACTCGACATCACTAATCATCGAGGAAATGCTGATGAAAATTACAATGAGATATCACCTCACACCTGTTAGGAAGAATATTATCAAAAGGGAAAAAACGAGTGTTGAAGGGGATGTGGAGAAATTAGAACCGTTCTGCACTGTTGGCTATATATCCAAAAAATAGGAAATCAGATCTTAAATAGATATCTACAATCCCGTGTTCACTGAAGCATTATTCACAATAGCCAAGACATGGAAACAACCCGAATGTTCATCTATAGATGGATGGATAAAGAAAGTGTGGTACATACAAACAATGAAATATTATTTAGACTTAAAAAAAGATAACCCTGCCATTGGACATGACATGGGTGGACAAGGGAGTATTATGTTAAGTGAAATAGACCAGTTACACAAGAATGGGTACTGTGTAATTCTGCTCAGATGAGGTATCTAAAACAGTGGAATTTATAGAGAGCATAGAATGGTAGTTGTCAGGAGTGGAGTGGGGGTGGGTAAGGGAAAAATAAGAGGGTTTTTTTTTTTCAACGAGTATGAAGCTTCTGCGATGTAAAATGAGTAAGTTCTAAGGATTTGCTGTACAACACAGTACCTATAGTTAATAATATGGAACTGTGAACTCTTAAAATATTTTGAGAGTAGGCTTCAAGTTGTGTTTTTAACAACAACAAAAAAGAAAAAACACAAAAACACTAGGAAATTCTTGGAGGCAATAGATGTGTTTAATACCTTGGTCATGGTGATATATCATATGTGTATGTAGATAGAAAAAATTAAATGTGTGCAATTTTCATAAATTGTACCTCAACAAAGTTTTTAGCAAGTGGAATATCAAACATAGAGCAAACTTCAATTTTTGCATGTTAAGACTGAAGTGTTCATAGAGCATATGTGGAGACGTCTACTATGAAGATAAAAATAAAAATTAAGAACTAGAGAAAGGTCTAGACCACAGATAGAAATGTGGAGGTAAGCAGAATACCTGAGGGGATTAAAATTACAGATTTAGATGCAATCACTTAGAAGGGAGAAAAAACAAAAAAATGAACCTAGACAGTGCCCCATGTGGAACTCAGACTGAAAAATAAATGCCTGCCCCCCTGTTTCTCATGTGGGAGGAAATGAGAAGAAAAACCCTGAAGCTTAGATACATGGAGATGCTAAGCATGTCTTACTGACCCACACTGGGGCCCTGGCAAGTCATCCAATTCCATATTTTTCAATCTTTAAAACGGAGATAAGATTCCACAAAGAAGTAGAATTCATCACAAGAGTAGATTAAGATCATAGGTATAAAATTTGTTGATAAATTCCAAAATACTGAGCAGGACAGAGACACTCTTAAAAAGTGAAACTGTTAACCAGACTTTGGTTTCCTTCTCCGTAGCTGAGGGAGGAGCATTTAGAACCCCCGGTATGAGTTAGCGCCCAGGTAAAGACAAACTGAACTGTTGTAGTAAAGAGGACAGAAAGTATACTTCAGGTTCCGTTCAAATCAAGGAACATGCAGAAAGGACCCACGGACAAGGACGACGGGGTGGGGGTTGTCTTTGGGAGCGGGGGTTGGACGGGGCAGGGGAGAGCAACAGGGAGGAAAATGGGGACAACTGTACCTGAACAACAATTTAAAAAAGATTTTAAAGACAATGTAAATATAAAGGTAAATCAAAGGAGAAAATGTTGAGAGACAGAATATTGTGAACACTTGCTCAGGAAAAGAAAAGTTAAGGAACATGTATGAATGACCCATGGACATGGACAAGAGGGTGGGGAATGACTACAGAAGTGGGGGGGGGGAGTGGCTAGGTAGAGGAGAGCAAAGGGAGAAAAACTGGGACAACTGTAATAGAATAACAATAAAATATTTAATAAAAAAAGAAAGTGAGAGCACAAATGTTTAATGAGCAGATGTGGAAATTCTACTCTAGAGGGTCAACCCCCTCCAAATATGAACACTGCCACGCCCGCCCCTAGCCTCCAGTTTGCCACTTCTAGGCTGAAAAGAAATAAAACTTTTCCTTCCAGAAAAGAAAAAGAATTTGTATTCAATGATAAATAGTCCAGTTTAGCAGAGGTATTCAATAGAGTGAGATATTTCATTTTTAGTCAAGATTAACTGAGGAGGACACAGTATTTTTTAAAGCAAAGTTTTAATTAAGTGAAATAGCACAATAAATTACTGGCTTCACAACTGAAGACAGAAAGATAAGTGAAAAGTTTGAAATGATGCTTTTCAGGGTCACTGGGGAACAACAAAGAGGAAGGCCTTGCTAGCAGGTCACTGAGGCCCCTTCTGAGTTCAGCAACATCCTCCCCCTTCATCTCTTTTACTTGTTGTGCAATGGTTCAGCATGTGCAACCTTTAAAAAGGTCAATACTAAGAAAAGAAATGTGGTTAATATTCCAATACTAATATCAATATATCTATTGTATAAAATTATTCAAAAATTCCACTCAAAAAGTGTTTTTTTAATTCCAGAGAGAAAGAGAGACAGAGAAATATTGATGTGAGAGACACATCAATTGGTTGCCTCAAGGATGCACTCGGACAGGGACCAAATCCACAACCTAGATTTGTGCCCTGACTGGGAACTGAACCCACAACCTTTCAGTTTATAGGACAATGCTCCAACAAACTGAGCCACACAGGCCAAGTCCAAAAATTCCATCTTATATCTCACATATGAGTGAAAACATATGGTTCTTAGCTTTTTCTTTGACTTATTTCACTTAACATGATATTCTCAAGGCCCATCTATGTTGTCAGAAATGGCAGTATTTAATCTTTTCTCATGTATCATAGAAATGTATGCTTGAAACCTATATAATCTAATTAACCAATGTCACCCCAATAAATTTAATAAATGGCGCTCATCAGTGGCTCAGTTGATTGGGGTCTCATCCCATACACCAAAAGTTTACAGGTTCAATCCCCAATCAGGGCACATACCTAGGCTGTGGGTTTGATCCCATCAGAGAGCATATGGGAGACAACCAATTGATGTCTCTCTCTCTCTCTCCCCCCGCCCCACCCTTTTCTCTCTCCCTAAAATCAACAAACATATCCTCAGGTAAGGATTAAAAAATTGAATTATAAAATAAAATCCAAGTTTTACCATCATACAGAGAAGGAAATTTTCCTTTTGAAAAAGACCCTTCCCAGGGCTCCCTTCATGTCTCTGTTCCTCAGGCTGTAGATGAAGGGGTTCAGCATGGGTGTCACCACAGTGTACATCACAGCCATGACCATCTCCTTAACGGTAGAGCTGTCGGCTGATGGGCATAAATAGAGACCAATAACTGTCCCATAGAACAGCGACACCACGGACAGGTGGGAGCCACAGGTGGAGAAGGCCTTGCGGATGCCTCTAGCAGAAGGGACCTTGAGGATGGAGGACACGATTCGTGCATAGGACACGATGATGAGTAGGAATGGGGTGACGAGAACAAGCCCTCCCGTGAAAAATATCACCAGCTCATTAACTTGAGTGTCAGAGCAGGACAGCTTCAGCAGAGCGGACATGTCGCAGAAAAAGTGGGGGATCTCGTTGTTGGCACAAAAGCGCAGCCTAGCCATGAGGAGAGTGTGTAACAGGGCATGGAACGCAGTCAGCACCCAGGACAGCGCCACCAGGGAGGCGCAGAGCTGGGGGTTCATGACAGTGGGGTAGTGCAGGGGGAGGCAGATGGCCACGTAGCGGTCATAGGCCATGGCCACGAGGAGGAAGCTCTCCAGGTCTGCGAAAAACAGGAAGAAGTACATTTGGGTCAAGCAGCCCGCATAGGGGATGGATGGGTCTTGGCTCTGCATGTTGTACAACAATTTGGGAATGGTCACAGAAGAGAAGCAGAGGTCAGAGAGAGACAAATTGCTGAGAAAGAAATACATGGGCGTGCGGAGGTGGGAGTCCAGCTGAATGAGGACGACGATGAGGAGGTTCCCCAGGACGGTGGTGAGATACATGGCCAGGAACAGGGCATAGAACAGGTCTCGTTGACCCGGCTCAATGGGCAGGTCCAGGAGGAAGTATGAGATGACAGTTTGATTTGTTCCTGTCATGTTCTGTGTCTAGTATCTTTAGGAAAAAAATAACAGTGTCCATTAAAAATCTAAATAAAAATGAACACATTTCTATGATACGTGGTCTGTTAGTTGTTCTTCGATAATTGATTTTACCCTCATTATTTGTAATAGCACTTCCTGTCACCACAAATATATCACTAAATCCAAGACACTTTTCAGACTCATTTTCTCATTTTTCATTAATTAGTTTGTGACAATACTGAGTCTTCCCTCCCCTCTAAAACACTCTCATCTCTTATCTTCAGTGTGATCCCACTGGTTCTCCTTACACTTCCCTGGGTATTTATTCTCAGGAACTGTGACTAGTTTCTCTCTAATGTTTTTTTTATATATTGGTGTTTCCTTGGGCTTTCTTAAACACTATTTTCTTATAATTTTCCATGCACAGCCCTAAAGAGCCTGTGTATTCCCATGGCATCAACCACCATATAAATCTCATGGGTAAAACTCATCACCTTCAGGATTGTATCAGTTGCTTGTTAATTGCTTAGTGATTATCTCCCCATGTAATATCATAAGCATCTTCAGCCCAACAGATTCCCAAATGAAACTCATAATCTCACCCTGCCCCTCTCCCCATCCACACCTCCAAGCGTCTCACATCTCAGTTAAGGAAACACAGGCTCAAGTCTTAAACCTTCTCTCTCCCCAGACCAGGTGAGAACCCACTGCTACGTTTCCACAGCACCTGGTGCTTGTCCCCACAGTGCTTAGTCCTGCTGGGATTATTTGCTCATCGCTGTCTCCCTACTGGATTGTAAACGCCATGCAAGGAAGGCCACGGCTGCGGCAGGGCCGGCGCCTGGCACAGTCCTCAATGTAGCTGATGTGTCGTAAATATTTGTTGGCTGTACTTCAGGCGGAGACATGCACTCCTCCAACTTGAGGACAGAAAACTCCTGTTAACATAGAATATCTGCATCTACTAACTCTTGTCAGAAGAAGATCTTACTAGTTTTTGACTCTTTATTACAGAATCCCTGGATATAACCTCAGACGTGTAGAAAATATTAGACTACCTCAACCACACCATTCTTTATCGTAAATAGACAACCCAGTAGATACAGCCACACTGTCACTCTCTGCTTGTGTTCATAGTCACAGGATATGATGATATTGCTGTGAAAAAAATAAACCCAGTGGGGAGGTTTAGTAACGAGGGGAGAAAAGGAGGGAGCAGCGATAAATTCTACCCGAGGCCCCTAGTCGTTCTCCCGACACCCACCCCTCAGAGCTGGCCAAGAAAGCCGAGGAGGAGCCTGAAGGGATACGGGGAGTCCCTTCCCTAAAGAAACATAACTGAGTCCAGCTGCTGGGGTTTCCATCCTGCTGATGTTATTTCATCGAGTCACATTAATAATTTTCTCACATGTGGACATAATGGGTTGGTTTTGCAGTAGAGAGAAGCATCAGATGAGGTTTCACGTACCTAATTTCTCAGAATTTTTCTCCCCTGGAAGCAAGCGGGACCCGTCTCTGGCGTCAAGCGTCTTGCCAGGAATCACAGAGCAGAGAGCCAGCGCTTGCAGCTGCCGAGCCGCTGAGCAGGCGGATGGGCTTCAGCTGCTCCGTTAGGGGCGCCTCATCTTGGCCTGGTGAGTCAGCGCTGTAAGTCTGAACTGCACATAAGAATCACAAAGGGCAGTGCTTCTAAAAGTTTACTTTGCATATGAACTACCGAGGGACCCTGTTGAGTGCTGACTTAGATTTAGTGGGTCTCTGGTGGCATCGAAAATTCTACATTTCATAAGCACAGATTTTACAGTTGGTAATGCCAACTCTGCCGGCCTGTGGACAACACTTTGAGCAGTAAGAACATGCAACACACTTTAAAATACAGATTACTGCACCCTCCCCCAGTGAATGTAATCAGACTCTCTGGAGAGGGAGAGCCCATCCAAACATTTTAAAGCTCCTTATGTAATTCAAATATATAGTCAAGGGTTAAGAACATCTGTACTGAATGCCTGTCTCACACAGGTGTCTTTTGTTGAAATGATACAATCTTGAGACATACGTTACTACTTAGTAATACTTAGTATTCATAGTCATACTTATGAATGCTATCATTAAAAACTGGTGAACATCAGTCAAAATATCTCTAGAATGTGAAGACATTCTCGATGGGCGGAGAGGTGGAGAAGAGGATTATTATCCCTGAAAAACTCCGCCGCAGAACAGCCTATCAGACCCTCTGGTTGGAAGGACCCTTAAAGACTAGTTCATTCATCCCCTGCCCAGCTTACCCAGGTTTTTGGAGGGTGATTCCGGGACCCTGGCCTGAGGTCCTGTTCCCATTTATTCACTAAGACCCATGAAGTGTCAGCCTCTGCAGCCATCACCTGTGTCTGCAACAGCCCTCCTCACATCTCCCGTTCTACACGTCCTTGGGCCTAAGGGACCCTGAGTCCCGGAGGAGGCCGATCCTGAAGGAACTCCTGAAAGACAAAGTAATCATCCAGGATCCCTCAGGGCAAATGCTCTCAGAGTTCATGAGCAGTGATTGCTTGCAGTCACGGGTCACGCCTGACTAGACTTTGGGGGGAAGGTGGGGCTGGGGAGCAGCTCATGCAGAGATGCTTACACTGCCTGGGTAATGGGCAGTAGTCCTACGAGACTGGAGCCTACACTTTGGGAGGTGACACAGGATGGCTGGGGAAGCCATAAAAACAAGCGTGGGCAAGACCGTGAATGTCCTACAATAAACTCCTTCAAGCGTATGAGGTTAGGCTTTATCCTCTGGGCAACAAGAAGCCATCAGGGAACTACCGTGAAAGGAACGTGTTGGAAAGATTCCCAGGGTGGTGGAATCTCTCACTACAACCTAATTCCCCATAAACACACCCCGGGAGAGATAAACCTGCAGCTAACAAGGATTTGACTTCAATGACCTAACCATAAGCAGACATGGAAAGGACAAGAATAAAAGATACACTCCCCCAGATCGTGTTCAACCTTCCTCGGGCCAAGTTAGAAAAGAAACCCGGATCTGCATTTTACCAAGGACCCTCTAGTTTCACACCTCTGTAAGGAAACCGTAACAGCGCCCTGGCGCCACCGTTATCTTTACCACTCTGCAGACGTGTCAGGCTAACGCTAGCCACCGGCTCCTCCTCACCTGCAGCTGATCACAAGGCCACAGCTGACCTTATAACCTTCTTCCATACCTTGTACATCTTCCCTTTTCGTCACTTCATCTGGACGGGGTTATTTACATTCAACCTTCACTCCTTGGGAGTCAGGGTCCTCAATGTTATGGTCTTCATTGGGTTGTTATAGTTTTCTGTTAACTTTTACTAAGCGGTACCCCAAAGAATCTCTAGATATCCAACATGGTCTTTCCTCATTGGGTAGAGAAACCCAGTTTTCTATGTTAACTCTTTTATTTGCCTGATCGTTCACTGACCCAAAACAGCGAAGCGACTGCCTCGGCTCCCAGCAGAACAGAGCCATTGAGCCATCCATAGAAGTAGTCCTCCCTTGGGGACGGCATCCGCCACTTCTTGTGCACCACTTCAGATTCTCTCAGGCATCGTTTTTATTCCAGCCAGTTCTGCACAAACGTCAGCCAGCTTCACCCAGATGCAATCGGACTGCATTTCCTCAGGCCTGCTCCACCTGCTTCTTGTGGCCTGCCGTTCCTGCCATGGGGCTTCTCTGATTTCCCGGAGCGGAGACTGTCATGGGAAGCCAGCTGAACACTCATACACACACAACGGGAAGGGATAAAGGGGTTAATGAATGACCCACGGGCCAACTCTTCAATAACAGATGCTGGGAGCCGATGGATATGTGCTTCCCCTGCTTTCTATGATGCATTTCATCAACCTTATTCACTCCACGTGGTGGCCGACTCCTTAAGCCACCCCACTACTGGTTCTCCCTTCTTCCTTATTTAGCCCCTCGGTCACTTTTCCTCATGAGATCATGTTCCCAAATAAACTACTAACAAATAAGACTTCGTCTCAGTCTCTGTTTTTTGGAACCCAGGCTACGACAGAATGTTAAGATCTCTAAACCAGGAGAACACAAAACTGTAAGGGTGGGAAGCAAAAGTTCTGTGGCTGTATTATTGGCCAAAAAGTTCGTTTTTTCCATACGATGGCTCTACTTGTGCTTAGTCGTTTTAACTTCATTTGAAACAATTTTGTTAGAAAACATTGTGACAGCTGTCATATCAGCATGCACTTAAAAAAACTTATCAAAATTGGTGAAATTTTGTGCAGCTATTTTAATACTGAAGATGGAGGAGATGGAAGAAGATATGCAATGTTTTCTGCATATTATGCTTTGTTATTTCAAGAAAAGTAAAAACACAACTGAAACGCAAAAGATTTGTGCAGCATACAGAGAAGGTGCTGTGACTGATTGAACGTGTCAGAAATGGTTTGCAAAGCTTCTTGGTACTGTTGACATTTTGGCCAAATAATTCTTTGCTGTGGGGCCGTCTTACTCATTGGGGGATGTTGAGCAGCACCCCTGGCCTCCACCCACTAGGAGCCAATAGCAGGAGTGTCAACGACACACTCAAAATATCCAAATCAATAGTTATTGGTGAAAATGAAAATGCCTCCTTTACAGAAAAAACTAAACAGACTTTTTGGCCAACACGATGTTTGGACTGATAATAACAGAAGTTGGTCCTGCTGCCACACCCCTTGATTGTCAGATTCGCACATCATGGCTATGAGGGAAAGAGCACCATATGTGGGTTCCTGGTCCAAAGTATATGCCGTATTCTATAGGACTTTACACCAATCTTTCTGGATGTAATCTCCCAGCTGTCGCCACAACTGAATCTTTGCTACAGTCAGTAACTGTAAAACTAGAAAAGACAAATACCATATGATCTCACCTATAGGAGGAATCTAATGAACAAAATAAACTAAAGAACAAAACAGAACCACAGGCATGGAAACACTGAACAGACTGACAGCGACCAGGGTGGAGGGGGATAATGGTGAGGAAAAGAGGAAGGGACTAGACGAAGAAGATGTGTGAGTGACCCATGGACATGGACAACAGCGTGAGGATTGACCGTGAGGCTGGGGGGTAGGATGGGGGGAGGAGGACAAAGAGGGAAAAATTAGGACAGCTGTAATAGAATAACAATGGAAAAAAGAGCCCGCTGTGACCCCCAGCATCTTCCTTCCATGGGAGCCATTCGCCTCGACTGTTTTTGGAGCTGGGGGGCTACGGCCCCTCTCCTCTTGAGCAACAGAGAGCAAACAAGTGAGGGCGGGAGGAGAATGCACAGAGGAAGGGCCGGAACGCAGATGTGTTTCGGAAGGACAGGTCTGAGGAAATGAAGAGGATTAAATGGAAATTATACATGAAACAAGAAGTGTTTAAGATTTTAATGAACACATTTATAAAGCTTTACTAAAAGATGTAACAGATCTAAATAAATACACATGATATACTCCTTAATGGGAAGATAACTGTTATAAATTTGTCCACTCTCCCCAGAGTAATTTATAAATTTGTTGCAATCCTAAGAAAAACTCCAACAGGATTTTTAAATTTTTTTTGTTTTATTTTTAATTGAACTTGCTGGGGTGACAGTGGTTAATAAGATTACATGGGTTTCAAGTGTACAGTTCTAGGCTACATCATCTGTATATTGTATTATATGCTCACCACCCAAAGTCTAATCTTCTTCCATCATTGGATAGAGATGATGTGGGACGTAGGTATAAGGGAGGACTGCTCAGTCAAAAGAAGATGAAATACTGCTATTTTGAACAAGGATGGATCTTGAGAGTATCATGCTAAGAGAAGTCAGTCAGAAATAGTTAAGAACCATATGATTTCATTCATATGTGGGATATAAAACTGAAAGTAACAAATGAATAAGACAAAAACAAACAAAAACTAATAGACACAGACAACAGTAAGGTAGTTACCAGGGGGAAGGAAGGATGGGAGGTAGTAAAGGGTAAAGGGGTCAAATATATGGTGTCCGACAGGATTTTTTTCCTTTTTATATATTTTTTAATGTTCTATTTTTAACTTTGTTTTTATTGTTGACACTATTATCGATGTCCCCATTTCCACCCCTTTGCCCACCTCTACCCAGTCCCCACCACCCCCCCTTCCCTCTGGCCATCACCCGCGTTGTCTGTGTCTATGTGTCATGCATATATGCTCTGTGGCTAATCCCTTCACCTTCTTTCATCCAGTCCCCCACCCCCACCCACCCCTCTGACGACTGCCAGTCTGTTCCATGTATTCATACCTCTGTTTATACATTTGATTTTATAATAAACATGGTATTTCAAATCAACATGAAAATGACATACACTATTCAAAAGATGGTGTTGAAATAATTAGCCACCCATTTGGGAAACAAAAGTTAAACCTCTATGTCTTGCAGTCTACATAAAGGTAACTTCTAAATGAATCAAAAAGCTAAACATATTGAATTACAAAATACAAAAAATACATTAAAAACCTTAACATACATGTTGTCTAGTTCCTTTCCCTTTTTTCCACTATTCTCCTCCTCCCCTCTTCCCTCCGGTCACTGTCAGTCTGTTCCATGTTTCCGTGCCTGTGGTTCTATTTTGTTCGTTAGATTCCTCTTGTTGGTGAGATCCTATGATATTTGTCCTTCACTGACTGCCTTATCCACAGACATGGACAACACTGTGGGAACTGATGGTGGAAGTGGGGGGTGGGATGGGCAGAGGAGGGCAAAGAGAGAAAAACTGAGACAACTATAATAGAATAACTAAAAATGATTTTAAAAAACCCTAGTATAAAATGAAATTCTAAGTTTCTTTTTTTCCAAATGCTTCCCAGTGGTTCCAGTACCACTTATTGAACTGGTTTTCTTCTCTGCTGACTTCAGATGCTACCTTTATCACTAAGTTCTCTATATACTCGAGTCCATTTTTCTACTTTAAATTGTTCTGTGAACCTGTCTCTTCATTAACCAGTACATATTTTGCATGAATAAATATGCTTTCATAATACATGCTGGTTTTAAAATGTCTGCCATTTCTTTGACACCTTTCCTTCAAATGGTGGCGGCTAATTCCCCTCTTCCTAAATGTGGTCCATACATAATGACTCACTGTGGTAGAGTGATGTGACTTCCAAGGCTAGCTCAGAAAAAGGACGGCTTCGAGTATGAGGGGAATATGTGAGATCTCTGTATCTGCAGCTCAAATTTTCTGTAAACTAAAATGGCTCTACAAATAAATTCTATTAATTTTTTTTTTTAAAGGATAGTTTCCACCTGGGTACCTCAGCATTAGCTGACTCGCCCTAGGGAAAGCCAGCTACCACGTCATGAGGACACTCAGGCGACCCTTTGTCAAGGCTCACAGTGTAAGAAACGGACCTCCTGTCAACAGAAAGTGCCCACTTGGCAGTCTTCCGCATGAGCCACCTTGGAAGTGTGTCCCCAGCCAAGTTACTACTGAGATCCTGGCTCACTGAAAGTGTGAGAGATAATAAATGCTTATTGTTTTAAAGTCACTAATTTGGAGGTGGCGGATAATTGACTCTACAGAAACAGATAACTAATATATTTAAAGCTTTATAATATATAATAAAGCTATTGTCTATTCTTGAGTTTTCTTGACAATTTTTTTTTTTTACATAACCATATCAGGTTGGTATGTTGTGTGCACGTATGCACAGAAAGAAAAGTTCCATGCTACGAATTGGAGAAAAAGCAGTATCTTTGTCTTCTTATCCAAGAAAATGACTTGTCCAGGTCTTCTTTTCCAAACTTATTACTATTGGATTACTATCCAGTACTATTTTAAGGTTTTATTCATATATTCCCCACATTTGCATTTGGCCTTGAGTAGCACTGCACTTTCTTCTCCTTTAAATGGTGTCCTTATCCATTTTACATTCTAATGGTTACGAGTCATTTCAAACCATCCGTTAATGATTTCTGCACATTGTTTTCTATTCTAGTGCCTTACTAAATTATCTCATTTTTGCAGTAAGTCCCCAGTTAATTTTCTTAGGTTTTCCATGTATACAATTATATCATCTGCCAAAAGCAGAAATTCTTATACCCCAAATATTTCTTTCATCTAATGTGTTTCTGGACTCCAGGATATAAATTCTGTAAATTCAGAGATTTTTGTTGCTTCGTTAAGAGCTTTGTTTCCAGCACCTGAAACACTGCTTGGCACAGAGTACATGCTCACTAAATATTTGAATTAATTAAATGAAGTGCACAGGCTAGCAGCCCCAGGACAGTGCTTAGAAGCAGTACTAAGGGTGGGTGCCATGGCTTCCGGTTCCTGACTTTAGCGGGAATGTCTCTATTTCCCCGTTAAGCTTGACGCCGGCCTTTGGGCTGGCTCAAATGTATTATCATCTCATGTTAAAAAAGGGTCTATTTCCATTATATTGAGAACTTTTATTTGAAATGGTTGTTGAATTTTAGCAAATATTCCATTTTTATAAAGACAGTAAAATTTTTTTTAATTCTTTAAACACTGAAATAATTTAAATATTTTAATTCAACAAGTGAAATACAGAAAAGCAATAGTAATAAAACCATAGTGATGGTAATTTAAACAATAACAGAACAGTGTTTTAAGTTATACAGTTTAAACTTCTTTTATCATTATTTACATTTCATTCATTACATTGGTATAATACTTCATCTGAGCATCTGCAATTTTGACAAATGCTTGGAAAGTTTTTTGTTCAGAAACAGATGCTGGTCGGACAGAAACACACTTGAAAATATTCTTTTTCTGGTCGTAGTTTCCAACACACCTATAAACTCGGCCTCTAATCAGTCTTGGAAGTTCACGATCCTAGTTTTTTTAAAAAAAAAAGTATCAATAAAATCATTCATTACTTCATCTAAATTTCTACATCTTGAAACTAACTTATATGATCAACCAAATATGAATCACTACAAAATACTGTAACTCCTTTACGTGATTTAGGGCCCCACTGCTGAGAAGACCATGAGAGCCAGGCATATATGGGTGCCCTGCCACAGAGGGAAGACCTTACTCGGGAAGGGCTTCTTCCAAGCCAGCAAGCTGCTGCTCTTAAAAGGCTGACTAACTCTGTAACGGCGTGTCTGTAAGACTGCCAGGGGTCTACTTTCAGTAGACGGCAGAGAAGCTGTTCACACCAACTCTCCAACTGAGAACAATTGGGATAGCTGGGTGAAATACCTAAAAATCTCCTTGTAGATTTCAGAGATACCAAGGCAGGAATTACAGAGAGCCCATCTGAGGAAGGGGAGGAGTCCAGAATGGGGCCTGATATTTGGGGATGCTTTTCTCCTGCAGTATCTATCAATTACAGTCAAAGTAGTTGAGAGTCTCAAGAAACTGAGCAGAGGTTTTGACAGGCTCCTTAGAGTTGGTGGGGGGAGAAAAGTGGCATCAGAGGCCCTAGGAAAAGGAGATCCTGGTCACCATCACCACCCCAGGCTTAGGGTTGGGACCCAGAGGGGCTATGCCCTAATGGGACTAGTAAACCAGAAAAATGTCAGCCAGCATCAAATGCTCTAATCATGAGTAAAATTAAATTATTCTGGGACTGCTTTCACTAAAGGGTCACAAAAGCATTAACTATAATGGAAAATATTGATTTTTGCCAAAAATCCTATATTAAAGTGAAGAATTTCTGTTCCTTAAAGGTGACCATTAAAACTCAAAAAGCAAATCATGAAGTATGAAAAAATATTTGTAACACACATAAGGGACGAAGAACTTGTACCAGAATAGATTTTTTTAAAACATCCTATAAATCAGTAACAAAAAAAACCCCAAATAATTCAATAGGAAAAAAAAAGAACATGAAGCCTGAACAGACTTTACAAAAGAAGTTCTCTAAAAGGTCAGTATGTGTATAAAGTGCTCAACCTCATTAGTCACCAAGGAAAAGTAGAGAAATGAGGTAGCACTAAACAACCACTGGAAGAACTAAAATAAAAAAGACTGACAGTACTAAGTGTTGGTAAGAGCGTGAAAAAACTACACTCACCTACACCGATTGTGAGTGTGTGAACTGGTACGACTCTTTGGAAAATTCTCTAGCAATAAATTCTTTAGCAATGCACTATAATGCACCAATTTTACTCCTAGGTATATACCCAACAGAAAAGCATGCATATGCATGAGACATATACCAAAATGTTCGTAGAGTATTACTCATAACAACAAAATATCTGGAAATAACCCAGATGCCCACCAACGGTAGGACAGAAAACTAAACTGTGGTACAATATATTCAGGCAACAGAATATTGTACATAGAAACATAAATAAGTGAACTGTAACTACATGCAACACGATGAACCTTACAATATGTTGAATTAATCGGACATGAAAGAAACATATCATAACTATTCATATAGTTTTAAAAGAGGCAGAATTAATTGATGATATTAAAAGTCAGGATAGTGGTTACTCTTAGGTAGGAGGCAGTGACTGGGGGGAGGCATGAGGATGTGCGGGGTAAGACCTGTGTTCGGTTTTTCCACCTTGGTGATGTCCATGCTGTGATACTTCACAGAATTGTGCAGTTACACGTTATGCGCTTTACTGTATAAAGTTTTTATATTAAAAAGCCTTAAGACTGGAGAAAAATGAGCATTCAAGATATTCTAGAAATTAATAACTTGACAATTACTCTTTCTTGATTGTCTACTATGTGTCGGCTGCTATACACTCATGTTTTATCATCTAATCTCCAAAACAACCTTTCAAAGTAAAAGTCTCCCCATTTTACAGATTTTTAAAAAATGAAGCTCAGAAAGTTTAAGCAGTTTACTCAAGGTCATAAAGGTAGTAAATGGTAGAATAAAAACTAGAATCCACGTCTGATTTCATGACAGCCAATTTCAGAATTAATGCCAAATGCTTTTACAGAGTTTGGAAGTCTTATATGGTCTCCAGACTTCCTTGTGACTTCCAGCCTCCCGTGGTGGCCCCGGCCTTCTTTGTCACCCAGCCTCCTCCTTATATCCCAGCCCACTCTTTGCGTTCCCCAACTTCAGCACAACTGCTCGTATCGCCATCACTTACTAACTCTATGGTCTGGTAATTGTAAACTACCTGCAGCTTCCTATGCAATCCAGGCTCCCTCTTTGCTTCATGTCTTTACATATGCTGCTCTCTCAATTTAGCAGGCATTCCTCCTTACCTCCTTACCTCCTCCCCTCCCTCCCACACACTTTGGTTTATTAGTCCTTAAATATCTAAAACGAGAGGTTACGATGTTCTTCAAATCTTTCCCTGACCTTCCTATCTACTTTTCTAGCACCCTGCACATACTCCTATTACAGCACTTAAGATATGACAATGTAACATTTATGTCACTTTCTTTCCACCTGAGATTATAAACTCTTTGAGAGAGCCACGTTTATATTTCAATTCGTATCCATTGCATCTAGCACAGCACCTGGCACATATAAGCTCTCCACATTAGCTGAACGAATAACTTTAACATTACAACTAAAAGCAAACAAAATGTTGAAAGTACTACTAAAGTGTTAAAAACAGAATTTCTACTACAATGGAATTACAGTCTGCATTTGTATGTTTTGTTGGCATAGGATTTGCAAAGAATACTTAGACAAATACTCACTATTTCATAAAATACACAAGGCAGAGTATTCTTCCCATCTCTCATAAGAAAAGTCTTTGAATAACATGGTCCAGGGGTAACAGCTGAATCAAGAACAGCTAAGCAACATTAAAAGAGGGAAAAATTAGTACTGGTAAAATGCAAATAAAATTTAACAAAGAGAAATTGATATTTAAAAAGCTATTCCCACACCAACTTCTCTGATTGTTTTATTTATACATTAATAAAGAAGATATTTAAAGAGGGAAAAAGCCCTGGCCAGTGTGGCTCAGCTGGTTGGGCGTCATCCTGCAAACCAGAAGGTCACAGGTTTGATTCCCAGTCAGGACACATGCCGAGGCTGCAGCTCCGTCCCCAGTCAGGGCACATGCAAAAGGCAACCGATCGATGTCTCTCTCACATTGATGTTTCTCTCCCTCTCTTCCTGTCTTTCTAAAATCAATAAGCAAGTCCTCAGGTGAGGATTTTTAAAAATAAATAAATAAAATAAAATAAAGAGGGAAAGATATTTCTCAAATTGTTTTACACTAAGGGAAACAAAATTTCTGGTCCTCTCCAACTTAGGAACAGGTTATATACCACAGTTCATAAACCTGACAACGGTTGACCATCTGAACCTTTTTCTTAGAATGTATTCTATAAAGTGGTTAAATCTCGGGACCAGTCTACCACATTATAAAAATAAAATAAACACATATAACTAATAGGCATCATGGTTTAATGAAAAAAATAAACACTGAAGTAGAATCAGAAGGCATGCATTTTGAGTCCTAGTTCTTCAGCCTACTACACTGGGCAAATTGTTTCTCTTTCAAATCTGTCTCATCTGTAAAATGCAAATAATAACTCATGTCTATCTCTAGAAATTACTATCAAATGAGAGCACTATTTATTCCTTTAAATACCACCTACTGAGAACTGAAAGTGAACATTTGTTATTTTGAGGTCAGCCTCCATTTCCCCTAATAATACCCAAATTTTCCTTTAGAAAACCTCTCCTATGCCATTCTTAGCCATAGGATTTGAATGGCATTTGTAGCTCCCCCCACGTCCCACATGCAGGAGTGTCCTGAGACTGACTTAAGCCAGTTAGTGTATCCCATTCCAGCTACAGTGTGCAGGCAGGGTTTGCTACCCAGTCAGAAATGATACGCAAGGGGTCGTTTGCTAGTCTCGGGAAAAGAGCAATCAAAAGAAACCATCAAAGAATGTGACACTGTGCTATAAGGATGGGTGGTTAGAGAATTCTGATAATCATCTTAATACCAAAAGAGAAGAGTCAGGAGCTGCTGGAAAAACCACAATTAAGAGTTTCAGGATGAGGACAATATTGTGACAGGACAAAAGACAGGTAAATCTCAAAAGCATAATACCGGGTGAAAATGTAAGCTGTGTATTTTAAAACACAAAAAGCCATTAAAAGTCCATATAGATTTATGAAATCATATTTATACAGTAAAATCATAAAAGCATGGACAGGAAAGGTAACACAGTGATTATCTCTAGAGAAGAAAATGGATGAAGATTTCAAAGATACCTATAACAGGGGTATGTGGATATTATATTCTCAATATTTTTCTGTATGTTTAGAATATTTCATAATTTAAATTAAATTAAATATTTATTTTACTTAAACTACTAAAAGAAATATGTTTTGAATCTCTACTTTTACTTACCCCTTCATTTTAGGCAAAATAAAATTCCAGAAACATTTCACAAAACTCTCCCCTTTTTACATATTAATTTAGAAAACAGATTAATTGTAGGGTGCTCATATCAGTAAAGGGTTCTTTACAAATGTTCTCTCAGAGTATTTAAAATATGATTTAATTTATATGCAAAATTACCACTGGATTTAGTTGAATATAGTAGAACGAACATCAGACTGGGATTAAGGAACTTAGATTCCATACCTGTTTTTGCTAACTAGCTTTGCAATTACAGTCAAGTCTGTTTTAGTTATTTGCCCCATTTCCTCACATAACTCAAGGGTTGGCTTAGGTTGCTTCTAAGAATCTTTCCAGTTTTAACATTACAAATCAGAAGAATACTACCATAAATAACCAAATACATCGTAAGTCACACAAATCCATGACAGACCCACGAATTAAAGAAAATCCTAATTAACTATAATCTCCTTTTGCACAATTTTATGTTTAAGATCTTCTAGGTATTCCTATAGACATTCAAAACTAGTGTCCAAACAATATTACTTAAGTATTTTTGAAGTATTATACCTACCCAATATTTCAAAAAGGAGTACAGTTTGGGGGGCATGTTCACGCCAGTACTTCATGCTTTCAATAACTGCAGATATAATTCTTAAAGAATTTTCTTTTTCCTTAAACTTTAACTGGTACAATGAGGCATTCTTTTGAAAAAAATAAAATGATAGCATTAGAAAAACTTTTCATATTTTTCATTATACTTTCACTCTCTTTGTAAAGATTCTAGGTCCTTACGATAGGCACACAAGTCAAATATGTAAAAGAACTATTGAAAATTTTAGTATATTTACTCTCATAAATTAAAGGTGCCATTAGCACTTTACAGGAGGAGGAATAGGATACACTTGGAGACAATCAAGAAGAGAATTATTTATGTGGGCATTTATTCATTCATTTGTCGAATGTTTAAGTATTATGTGCCAAATCTGTGATAAATATAGGTAAATAAAACACATTTCTTTTCCTTAATTGCTTATATTCTAGAAGGGGAGTCACACATTCATTCGTTCATTCATTCCAAAAGTACTTATTGCCACCTACTATGTGCTAAAGTGTTGCTAATGAGGAAATAATAGTGAGAAAAAGTCAAGATGTACCCTCACAGATTTTGCCATCCAGTGGGGGGTGGTTCAGAAAATAAACAAAAAACATATAACAGAATGTTGGGAATTGATATATCTTGTACATTTAAAAAACAGGGTAAAAGGATAAAGAGAGACGGGGATAATTACATTTACCAGGTTGCTGAGTGACGACTGATGGAACAACAAGTGTAAAGGCCCTGAATGGGAACGTGTTTGGCATTTTTAAAGATCAACTAAACACACACAGTGTTAAGATACCAACTTTCGGCGGGTGCTGGTGGCACTTTCCTTTGTGAGAGCAGGACATATCTAAGAACACTTGACGGGACATTATTTTCTGACTAAAATTACCTTTCCTCCCTCTCCCCCCTCGTAACCAAGGCATGAATGCCCCACCCGCCGAGGACTGCTGCCACAACGAGCCACTGTGGTTAAGGTGACTATGTTAGATCACTCTTATGTACAAGGAAACATAAGGTTGAGAACTACTGTGAAGCATGCTATTTTAGTCAGATTTCTAGAAAAAAAATTGAATCTATCTCGGGTGGCTTACTGAAAAGGCTGCTTACAGATGCGGGTGGAACAAATGTTAAGGCACTTGAGCACTCAAAAAACTAACAATACAAAACTTCTACCATCCCTAGGCGGAAAGAACAAGGGGAGGCAACAAAAACACCGAACCTGTGAAAGCTGGACTCGTGGGGGGCTCTATGCAGGGACGCAGCTACTGCCTGTGAAACCACGGTCAAGCAGGGAAGGCACAGGAAAAGCCAACCCCTCGCCCTCCCACTGGCTGACTCCTAGCAGAAGTCGGCTAAGGGGTCCCAGGATGACGCACTACGTAGTACGGTTCGGCCTTCCAGGGCACGGACGAGGGCAGAAGATAAACAAGCTACTGGGTCAGGGGGCAAGGGAGGGAAGAGAGCAAACAACCAGCACACATAATATATAAAAGGCACTTACAAAAAACAATTACAGTGAGGAGTGCGGAAAGGAAGCGAGGCTGAATACAGGAAAGAACACAAGCCACAGCAGAGTCGTATCAGAGCGCCCATTACGTTTACAGGGTTGTGAACCGTTTGAAAATGCAAGTGCACTGGAGAATTAGTGGACTACGGAGCATGAAGCTGGAAAGGTAAAACTAAGACCAGATTACAGGGCAAAGGTCAGCACACTGTAGCCTGTGGTCCAAACCTAACCTGCTCTCTGTTTTTGTAAACTTTTATTGGAACACGCCACACCCATCCGTTTATGTATTGTCTAAGGTTGCCTTTAAGCCACAATGGCAGAGTGAGTGGCATAATTGAATAGCTACCTGTAAGAGAGACCACACAGCCCATAAAGCCAAAAACATTGAGTATCTGGCCCTTAACAGAAAGAGTTTGCTGACCCTTGTTACAAAAAACTTAAGACTGACATCTGAAGAGCTTGGAGAATTTCTGTAAGCAATGGGTAAACTGTCATCATGTCAGTTATTAGTAAACAGTGAAATTCAGAACCCAGCAGGCCACTCTAAAGCAACTATTAAAAGAGGTCATTCAAAACCTCTAAGGAAATATTTTGGAAACTAACATTCACCAGTCCAACGGACCTAGATATTTGTGCTAATTAAGTCATGCATGCCATGGGATTGATTTCTAATGTTATCTTTTTAATTTTCTGAATACTTATCTCATTGTTTACATGTAAACAAAAAACTGTAAATAATTCTTAAAAAGTTTACCTTGACGGTGTTTTCTTCTGGAATATCATTTAACTTTTTTTTCTCAAATTGATTTTGTTGCAAAATGGGTCTAAATGCCTGTAATGCACTGTTTTTGTCTGGACCTCTCATTGTGGAGCCAGATATTGTTGACGAGTATGTTTGTCTGAGTACTTCACTTTCTCTTTGGTGAGATAAGTTAGGAGGCTGAGATATTTTTAATTGTTTCTGTTGTTGCGCTCCCAAATTCACTGGACGAGAATTTACTCCATCATTTGCCACTAGGCTGGTTCTTTTGCACTGAGGCCTAAAATCATTTCTATCCCAAGTTTTCAAGCTGGTATTTTTGTTGCCATCTCTGTAGCTGTAATGGTTTTTCAAAAATTAGTATTAGTTTTTGTTTCTATATGCTTTTTCTTAATTAAAAATAATTAAAATTTGCATTTATACGGCAATTTGTGGTTTATACTGACTAGTTAGAAATTCTAAATACAACATCACAACAATCCTACAACATATTATATTTCTCTTTTCAGGTGAGTAAACTGAGCCTTAGGGAGAGAGTAACTTGTTCAAAGTCAAATAGAAAGTTACTGACAACACAGAAGAACCCAGAGAATCCTTGTCTCCCAACTCAGAGTCTGGTGTTATAAAGCATTTTTAAACTATACAGCCTTCCTATAACAGTGGTTGTCCATGAAATAAGATCTTGAGAACTTTTGCTTATTTCTTTATACATTTATGTTTTAAATTTCTGCAAAGTAAAATTTTAAGTTAAACTAATTGCTTGTCAGTGATTTTAAATTGCAACAATAAATATAGGCAAGTCAGCTGATTAGAAATCTTATACTTTAACTACATAGCTTAAAAGCCCTGCTTACGACTCTGTCGCAGCACTTTACTATCTACATTAAGCCGAGTTGTATCAGCTGATCAGAACATAATATTAATGAGGCCAAAGTCAAAAGTATAGTTCCTGAGCTGGCTAGTTAAGAGTACCACAGAGGAAAAACTAGTACAAGTCACAAATTCTTATTTCTGAATAATTTTCCTGAAAATGTCACAGAAGGGCAAACAATACAACCCATCCCTTGTTAGAGAAAGTAATCCAAAAATAAAAGACCTAAGTTCCCTAGTGAACAGAAACAAATGCAAATTGTATGGGGCTTGAAGCCTGTATAATTTGGGGAGCCTTATCAAGTAAATTAGGTACAAAACTCCAATAACAACAAATAATTTCAAAAATTTAAAGGTTAATAAAAATCACAGTATCCAGGAAAAATATTATTAGTATTATTATTAACTGCCTGATACACCTCTATAGGACATGTTTTGGTACATTAATCATCTCTTCGTATAACAGCAATTTTATTTTCAAGAGAAAGAACAGAAATTTTCTCTTCCCTCTCTCATGGCTGTGGAAATTATTTTTATTATTCATAGTTTAGAAAAGTTTCTTTCAGTTTCACAACTCCTTATTGGTAACAGCACGTCTGCAACTTCCTCCAACAATTTTATTGCTCAGGAGGTGCTCCTGTCCTGGACAAGCTCTGGGACATCATGCCCGCACACAGTGCTGCTCCGGCAGCCCATCCAGCTCAGCCAGGTCCTCGATGTCCCAACCAGATCATGAGAGAGACCTAAGGTGTAGTGGCCCCTGAGTAGGGCAGGGAGCAGTGTTCCACTCAGATACTTCTCCTTAGGTACAAAGATGGGGTCCAGGTGGTCAGCAAGATCCCCCAAAACAGGCTGTTGTTGGGGGTAGGTGGATGAAAAGGAAAAGCCTAGATTCTGAACCTAAGCGCAGAACCAATTAAAAGATCTTCAGCAGATCACGAACTGCCTACTTGAGCTTCCAAATGTTTTGTTCCTGGATTTTCTGTTGTTATATTCCAACTGTCTTAACTGGAACATCTAATAGTGGGTGGTTGCCCAAGATTACAATCTGTTGCCTAATTCTCTAACGCCTACCAGAACAGGCTTCCTCCTGACACCTGCAGCTGGAACTATGCCTCCAAAAACCATCTCAAAACCATTCATGGGCCTAGTTTCAAGCCCTGGTCCTGAGGAAACTAGCATGAGTAATTAAGTCAAAACTCATTTTTTTAAAATAAAAATATTGTTTTGATGTATTTACTAACCACTTTATTAAAAGTTTCCCCTTTTTAAAAATACAGTATCTTTAATGAAAGTCAGGGTAACATTAACTTCACAGGGTAGCATTATTATAAGGATTATGTTATAAGGATTATTAAAGTAACATATTGAAGCACTAAACAATGACAAATATGTGATGCATGTTGGTGCTGTTTTTCCAATACTTTGTCCCCAAATTATTTCCTTCAGTAGTTGTCACTTACCCAAGAATACTAAAATCCAATCTAAAACATAATCCATGTCCCTTTTTCGATTAATTTTTTCATGACATTTAAGCTCAAAACTCACATCCTTATGGCAGTGACCCAGAAGTACCCTCACTATCTTCCTTGATGGTCCTCTTCATTTCTTGAGCTCCTACCACTGCAGATGCGTATGTGTTCAGTATTTGTTTCCATCTTTCTTTCTTATTCCACTCTATTTACCTTGGAACAGACTGTCTTACTAGGTAGGATAACACTGAGCATTCTATTTGGTCCTCAATTTCTAAACATATCCAACAGTAGATAGTTATCCCTGACTCTTTGCCTATTATCAGGCCACTAATAATCCACAGCAAAATCAGAAGTTCATGGTGATAAATATTAGCAGAAATTTCATTAACATGAAGAGTTCTTTGGAAACACTGCTAATTTTACCTAAAGCTCTCTTAACTTCTTTCATTAAATGTAGCTAATTTGACACAGTTGTTACTAGATACAGAAATTTCCTAGATGTAATTCTGTCTAAGAAAGGAAAAGGAGATGAAGGAAAAGGAAAGAGAAGAGAAAAGAGAGGAAAGGGAGAAGGCTAGAAGAAGAAAGAAATCTTAACTTAGACTCACCTCCAACCACTCTTGCTCCTTTCAGCATTTGACTGAGTAGACTTAGACGCAAAATCTGGACTTCTCAAAGGATGGGAAACAGAATGCGGTATTTGCCTTTTGAGAAACAATATCTTATTAAGTATGAATAGTTGTTTCCAGGTTCAGAAATATAAAATACACATAGAAGATAAAACATCAGTCAGTAACAGACACACATTCATTGATGTATTTTTTTCCACATACCCTGTGTTCGTTGTTGTTGTTAAAGGAGGCAACTCTGGATTCATTGCTTCCCAGGCCCAATCTCAAAAGATATAAGTAATAGAGAAAAAAGTAAAATGTAGCATTAAAAAAAATTATTATTTCCCATACATATTCAGTTTGATAGTTGAAAGCTTGAAGAAAAAAATTTTAAAGATATGGACTTGTTCTTCAATAGCATTTTGTTGTGGAATTTCTCACAGCCTGACTTATTAATTTTATAGATGTCTTTCCTCCCCATTGAGTTTTAAGCAAAGGTAATAGTTTCATCTGTATCTTTTCTGCAATTAATCCTAGTATAGTACCTTGTGCTCTGTAACATGAATTTAGTGTAATCAATGTTTCTTAAACTTTTTGATCCCAATCCACAGCAAGAAATATATCATAACCCAGAGCACATACATGTGTGGTGTACATGTGTACAGGGGGAGAGGGAGAAAAAACATAAAATTTTACCATCAATTCTTATTCTTACTATGTGTAATACACTCTGATGTTTTCTATTCTACTCTGCTATTTCTTTTTTTTTTTTAAAGATTGGTTGTTTCCCAACCTATCTCTCAAAATTTTAAAAACCCTGATCTAGTCCTATCTCTTACCCAATATGAGAATCTTATTCTATCTCTGACAGACAGTTAACCTGGTTGGAGCCTTTAGAATTCAGTGGTTCAGGAGGATGCTCTCTGAACATTTCTCTCTGGAGCAGCTCAAATTATTATTTTTCAAGGTCAACATTATGCTACTTATAAAAATGTTTTAGCTGGTGGAGAATTTTTTAAATGGCAGGGGATGGCCAGACAAATGTCCATTTATGCATATCCATGTGAATTTTTATCCATAAAAATGGGACTAATATAAAATTTTTACTTCAAGTTCCTCAAATGTGGAAGAAAACAAAATAATTATAAATTTACAAGTATTTTAAGATCTACGGTTGAACACTGGATAAAATAATAAGATGCGTATTGAGAGATAGAGAGAGAGAGAGATTTTGACTGATTTTAAAACTCTAGTTGCATAAGACCGTATGCGTTCCCAGAAAATTGTAAATGTATAGATCCAGCAAGTACCAAGTATATTTCAGAATGTCTTACTGTCCGTGCCTTCTTCTAAGGACAAGCCAAAACTCAGAAAACTTTAAGACCTCCCAAGCTCCACCACCACAGCTAATTGTTTCAGAGATGAGAGGCCTAAACATGAAACCAGTAATGTCAGAACCTCACTTTAAGCAGATGGGCTGAATTGCAGACTCTCTGCCTCTAGAATCTGAATCGAGAGTTGAGAGGACAGTCAATAATAGGCTCTGAGAACCAGAACTAAAAGGTTATGTTAACCCCTCTCAAGGGCAATTTAGCTCCTGTGTTAGTTGAAACTGTAAGGAGGCCAACTGGGTAAGAGAGTACAGAGCCAGCAAACAAAGGCAGGCAAAAATGCTAGGAAAGAAAAAAGACTAAGGCCAAATGCTAGAAATTCCTGGGCTTCTATCCTTCCTAAGATTTACTCTTTTTCCCATTCTCCCTGTGTGCTCACGCACACTTATTCTTGCGGCAACTTGAGTTTCTTCATTCTTTAGCACCAAATATCTAAGTCACGGTATCCATATGTATCTTGAAAGAGAAAAAGAATCTTTACAGTGTAGGTTACCGCTTCACCAGAACAAAGGCCCCAGATCTAAAATACTCCATTCAAAATGCTAAGCCACCCTTACCGACAAGAAAACTCAAACTACTGTCCTGGAATGTTCAGAAGGAGCCAAGTAATCTCTGTATCTGGATAATGGAAACGAGGAAAGCTTAAACTGTCTATTTCCATTATAATAAAATAGAAATGGTAACTTTCTATAACTCCAGTTCTTATTTTCTGAAAGTTTTCACCTTATTTTCTCACCTGTTGGTAGAGGAGGGAAATCGTAACTGTCAGAAGTGGTACTGGTACCTGGATCATTTTTAAGTGGATTGGAAGTTAATGGCTGTCTCGTCCTCTTTTTCTGATTGAACAATGGTACAGGCAAACAGCCTAAATTGAATGTTCCAATACATTAGTATACAATAGGAAAACAGATCTAGTTAGAGAATAATCTACTTCTATATGTTAATTTTATATTTATTATAAATATATTCCTATATCTTTGGATTGATTCTTACATTCTTTTCGAGATCCCAAATAGCCTCATTTGTTTTTCTAAATACTTCTTTCTTTCTAAAAAAATTTTATTTTTCATTTACAGTTTATACTCAACACTATTTTGTATTACTTTCAGGTTAGACAATCACATACTTTAAGCAGCGATCCCACTGATCTTTCAAGTACCCACCTGGCACCATACACAGTAATTACAGTATTGCTGACCATATTCCCTAATGCTGTATTTATATCTCTGTGACTAGTTTGTAACCACCAATTGGTACTTCTTAATCCCTTCACCTTTCACTCAATCTCCCCAAACCACCTCCCCGCTGCCAGCCATCAAACGGTTCTCTGTACCTAGGTCTGTTCCCATTTTGTAAAAACTCCTTTCTAGTTCTCCTTTAACACCGCCTTAATCCCTCCTGTTTGGAAGTAACTCCCATCTCCTCCCTCATCCCCCAACCTTTTCCAGATCTACTTTTGGTTTTCCGTATGTCCCACCTGTGTTTGCCTATGAACATATGGACTGGAGCGGACCCTTCCCCTACGAAGAGGCGAGGGAGAGCCAGATTTTGACCCATTCTTTCCAACACCCTAACCGCTCTTCGGGCTATGCTGGTACGCCCTTTAGGGCCACGGTTCTCAAACTTCAGTCTGACTAACGTTTACCTGGAGTTGTGCTTAACAGGCCAGTTCCTAGGCCCCACTGTCATAGACCTTATTTCAACAGATTTGGTTTGGAAGCCAAAGCTACAATTTTAACGAGCACTCCGGGTATCTGTAACGCAAAGCTTCTGCGGATCATTTTGATAATGACCTAGAGGGATACCATCCGATCCGAGTGAGAGGAAGCAGCGCTCCGCGCCCTCCAGACAAGATACCTGGGGTCTCAAGTCAAGCCCAAAGTCGGAATTTGTAAGTGCTGAAACGCGAAGTGATCGCAGAGGCAGAAAAGGCCCTAAAAGCTTGCGCGGTGCCACAGCGAAAGCGCGCGGGTGGGACCCCGGCTTCCTAAATCTCGGGGTGGCTATCGTGCCACGGCGCCGTCCTCTTTGCGCCGCAGGGGAGCGCGGGCTCTGTGACAGCTGTCCGACGAGGCGGCGTGGGCCCCGGGGCCCGGCCTCCCGGGGCTGGGCGGCCACTCCAGAGCCGGGCCGCGTCACACGCCGCTTCGGGGCGCGCGCCTGGGCAACGCCCTGAAACTGGTGCCAGCGCGACCGGCGCCGAGAGGCGGGACGACGGTCCAGGGACGGAGAGGACGGGCTCTAGAGCCAAGGTCCCGGGTTCGAACCCTGGTTCCTGGTGCCCTAGCTTTCCGCCTGGGAAACAAGCGTGCCGGCGGGAACGGCCATCTCAACGGGCCGGCGTAGGGGCTGAATGTGACGCGGCCCGCAACCGAGCGCCTGGAACGCAGCAGATGCGCCGTCGACCGCTGTCCGCTCCCGCCCTCCGGCTGGCGCACCGGGGAGCGGCGCGGGCAGGGCAAGGAGGTCGGGAGGCGGACGTGCTTCCGGGAACTCTCCCAATGAGGCCCGCAGCCCAGCGTCGAAAGGCCCACTGTTTTGCTCCGAGCCCGAACGCACGGGGCAGCGCAAGCCCACGGGTCCGCCGGGAGAGCCCCTCGGCAAGCCGGGGCCGCCTGCGCCTGTTCCCGCCCCCGCCGCTGCGCGTCGGCCCTTGGCCACTTCCCTTCGCCGGCGACGCTAGGCGGCGCGCTCAGCCGCCCCCAGGGCTCCTTGCGGGGCGCTCCCGCCCGCGGCCTCGGCAGCGCCGCCGGGCCGGCGCCCCCCACGCTAAACGTCGGAAGGAAAAGCCGCACGGTACCTGCCGTGCTGCGCGCGGCGCTTTCGCTCCGGCCCCGCTCCATGGCCCGCGGCCCTCCCGGCGGCGCTCCGAGCCCGGCGGGGAGAGAGGTCCGCGGCGCCCGCCGCCTCGGCCACGGAGCGCAGAGCCCGCCCGGCTCACCCCCGGACGCCGCTTCTGCCCTCCGCTCCCGTCGCCGCGCTCAGCGGCCGGGCGCCCGGGCCTCGCAGGCGCCGACGGCCGGCCTCGTGACAAGCGCGGGGCGTCGAGCCGCGCGCACGCGTGCGTTGAGCCTGCGCAGGCGCACTGCACCCCTCGCAGCTCGCGCCGCCGCCTCCCGCCCCGCGCAGGCGCAGATCGCGCCGAGCCGCTCAGCGCCCCCCCCCGACCCCCCCGCCGCCAGCTCCCGCCTCCACCAGCCGCGCAGGCGCAGAGGGCAGCTCCTCGGAGCAGGGGCGCAATGGCGGCGTTGCCGCTGCCGCCGCCGCTGCGGGGAAGAAGCGGACCCGTGCCCGCGCCCTGACGAACCCTCTCGTTAGCAAAACCCGCCACCTCTTCGGAGCCCTGCCCAGAGAAGGAAGATCCCGTTCTTGTCCCTGCCGAGGCTGTGGCGGGTCCGCCCCGCTGGCTTCTGCCCCCGACTTGTCAGAAAAGCGAGCCGGGGACGGTCGCGCAGCCCCCGGTCGCCGCGCGGGGCTCACGCGCGCGAGACGTCGGTCCGGGAGGCGCTGGTGGCGCTTTCCCTCCTCGGTGAAAGAGGAGGGAGATGCAATATTTATTTCGTTGCTCTGCAGAGATTAAAAGGGAAGGCGAGCAGCTCCGGCGCCCCGCAGGAGCGCTGCCAGGGCGGCCGCCCGCGCGGGGCAGGGGCCGGGTCCCCAGCCGGGGCCGCGGCGCGAGAGGTGGCCCCTCGCGGCGCCTCTCAGACACTGACGCTTCTCTCCCTCTCTCCCTCCCCTCCCCTCTCTCTCAAAGTAAATGAATAAAATCTTTAATAAAAAGTAGAGGCTTCAAGGAAGCCAGTTTCAACCTGGTACATGCACGAGTGCAGACAGACACCGCCCTCACCTACCCGCCCCCGATAGATTTTTCCTTACAAAGGAAACTAGAAGCCCTCTATGAATAAGGCTCCGTGCTCCGTCTATCAGGGTCACGGACACGAACAACGTGGATTCTTTGCTAGCAGTCTAGACACGTACCTATCCTATCACTATCTTGTTATCATTTGTTTCCACCCAGAAAGTTCGGCAGGATGGTGATAGCGGTGGGGACACAGGGGGAAAGGGAAGTTAAAGTAGTGATAATGGCTTCACTACACGACTGCTGGACCACCGCCTTGTATGTGAGACGCCTTACATGTGCTATCGGAGAGAAGACCCTCCTTTATCTCTCGATCATACTGTTTTACAAACAATCCCAACTGAAATCGGTCTCCCATAAAATCTCTGACATTAGTCTATTAGACAGCCATGACTATGAAATTTTTACTATCCCTTTGTTTTAAACTTCATTATTTTATCAATAAATGAGGTACCACCATCCCCGTAAAACATTTGCAGTGTTGGAAGTTACTGGGCTTATGCTTTTAAGTACTCCCAAACATTAAAATTCAACCTAATAAAAAGCGACAACTAGAAAGGGTTCCACTTTGTATACTACTAGTTCTCTGAACTTTCAAAAAATAACTAGACTAATAAAAATTGTGGGTTTTGTGGGGCCCCAAAATTTACTGTGCTTTGGGAAACAGGGAGTTAAAAATCTTTTGGAAGTTAACTTGGTATAAGAGTATGAAAAGCCTCTGTTGCCCTAGTTCTAAGGAAATGCTCTACTTTTTTCTAATAAAGCTTTCCACAGAAGACAAACTCTGTTCACAATTTAAAAAAGGTAAGTATGGGACAGATTTACTGGAATTTATTAGCTCTCAGAAAAGTTTCTTTGTATGTAAGGGAAACTTTACTTACAAATGTTAAATGTGCTTCCAAGTGCTGATCTGTTAAAATTCCATAAAACAAGCCTCAAAGTAGGAGTGAGCTGTGCCAGCTGTGAGTAAATAACTGAAGCTGCATTTCCAGAAAGACTAGGACAAAGGACAGGACTAACCACAAGTCGGCAAATAACAACAGACGAAATGTAACCAAGTGTTAATAATTCACCGTAGTTACTGCTCTTAAAACCAGAATAACTAAACAACATGACTACCGTCTGTTTGTGTTTATGCTTGTTTTTAGCATCTCTACACTGAAGTGTTCAAGTGTGCATTGTGTGGGTAGAAAATCAAAGGCTACCGGGGCTTTTACTTAGGACAGTCATTTTAATGTGTAAATTTAGATTTTATTATATTGCTTTCTCTATCTGTACATTATACTCTGTTGAAGGAAGAACAGAGGAATGGGTTTATTAAATGTTTTGAGGTATTCGCATTTTCTGTTTCTATCATGTATTTTGTTTGCACCCTTGTTTGTTTCTTGGGCACGCCGTGGTGACTGCTTATGTGAATTCCAAACGATTAGAACTTTGGGGAAGGCGAACATTAACAGATCACCCTGCTGTCCTGTGAGAAACACTGAACTTAAAATTGGAAACCCTGGGTCGCAGGCGGAGCTTTTCTCCGGATAGCCGAGAAACCTTAATCCAGTTACTTAACTCCTCTTTCCCTTAGCCCTTTAATGGGGATGGCAATACCTAACACATCCTGTCTTGTAAAGTGGCTATGTGAATAAACTGAGATAACATGGGCAGAAAAACATTACAGATTAAAGTACTTTGCAGTTATCATTCATTACTCTTGTTGAACCTTTATCAAACAATCTTTCATGACTAGTACACACAGTGTTTCCAGCACTTGAGCATATTTGACTCTCTGGATGGTTGTGCATGAAATCAAATCAGATTTGGTTCAGAATCATTTCTTCAAAGGAATTTAATCATCTTAGTGTTCTGGCTAGGTTCCCCCCTAAACACCCCCTCTCGAGTAACACGTTGGAGTGGGGAGTCTGTGCTGCCAGTTAATTAGGCTTACTGTGTCTGCATAAACTCATAGAGTCTGGATAGTACGTACGGCATGCCCCTAGACATTTCCGGGCATTACAAAGACTTGAAGAATACTAACAGCTGTTTTTTCTTTAGCACTGAGGCAAGAAAGTGAGAAAGATTCCTAAGGAAGTTGACACAGAATTACCAAAAACTTCATGAGGAAGAAATTAGAGGCTTGTTTCCAAGTAGCTTTTTAAGTCCCCGTGACTATTACTTACTTGAGGCTTTTTTGTCTCTGACCACAAAAAAGTATTCTGAGCCCTGGGCAGCTCACTCAGTCGGTTAGAGCGTCATACCGATATGCCAAGGTTGCAGGTTCAATCCCCGGTCAGGACACGTACAAGAAGGAACCAATGATTGCATAAATTAGTGGGACAGCAAATCTATCTATCTATCTATCTATCTATCTATCTATCTATCTATCTATCTATCTCTATCTCAAAGTCAATTAAAACAACTTTTTTAAAGCATTCTGAAAGGATGCCACTTCCAGAGGAGGTCTCTGAGGTCTGCCCTTGGCTGCGTATAGAGATGTAATTCAAATACCCTCAGGTGAAGAAAAGCACCTGAACTCATTTCAGAGAAAAATATTTTTAAATACAAGTGGAAATTATAAATATTGAATAATAGTATGCATTATATGAGCCACTTTTTTGTTTCTGGGGATTAGAAATGTACAAACCTTTTTATTACTACAAGTGGTCATGAAAGCACCATTAGATGGCATTCTCGCTGAAAAGAAAGCACAATTTTTGTGTTAGTATGAAATGCTAATTTATTACTGCATTTAGGTCTACCAACCATTTGAGGGAGTCAGAAGTTAAAGTGAACAGCTGTAACTCTAGTTGATCTCTGCATATTTTGATCCAAATATGGTAAAGGGCAGGGCTAGAGAAGGGAGTGCCCCTATAATAAACAGGGCTCCGAACTCGTAACAGAAAATTAAAATATACTCCACACAAGAGAACTCTGCACTTTGCACTTTGGTTAGTCTCATTTAGATTTAAATTTCTAAACTTTTCTTAAGGAGCTAAGCTTTCCTCTCTTCTCTTCTCTTCTAAATTGATCTCCTCTCTTCTAAATTGCAGGAATCCGATAACATTATTTGATAGAATGACTTCTTCTCATGTTGTTAAAGATCCTATTAAAAAAGTTGCTATCTTTGGAGGAACTCACGGCAACGAGCTAACAGGAGTATTTCTAGTTAAGCACTGGCTAGAGAATGGCGCTGAGATTCAGAGGACAGGGCTGGAAGTAAAACCGTTTATCACCAACCCAAGAGCAGTGAAGAAGTGTACCAGATACATTGACTGTGACCTGAATCGAGTTTTTGACCCTGAAAATCTTGGGTAAGACTGAATTTTGTGTTGTGTGTGTGTATGCATGCGTGTGTGTGGAAACTGGTATGTGTGGGAAAGAACACGTATATGTATATGCATGTGCTATTCATGTCTGTGCATGTAGTTGCTACTGTGAATAAAGTCACTTTCACTTTTAATCACACTCCATTATGAATTTCTCAGTTCTCTAAACTGGGCATTCACATGCCCTTTTATAAACCTTTTTTAAGCATCAGACTATTCTCAACTGATTTTCTTCTTAAATGTTTTCTGTACAGACTGAGATAAATAACAAAGGCTTTTATTTTTAAATCTATCTTTAAAGAAACATATTCAATAGTCTTTTGCATTATTAGTGGTTGGCCACTATACTTGGGTGTATGTGTATTGGTTAGTTTTCTAGGTTATTCACTACT
>PVJD01011942.1:0-42898 GCA_004026545.1 Mormoops blainvillei | reverse complement strand
TCAGCCTGCATACTTGTAAAGCAGCAGCTGTCAAGCCCTTTTATTGCATGAACTTGGGCATCCTAACTGACCTGATTTTTCTTTAATGAACAATTTTCCTTTTTAAATGATTAAAGATTCAGTTGTAAGAAATAATACCGAGTTGTAAGAGAAAATACAGAAAGATCTGCAATGGACCTTTTACCCAATTTCCCCCAATGGTAATATCTTGAAAAATTATAGTACGGTATCACAACCATGATACTGACATGGGTAGAGTCGAGATACAAAACATTTCCACCACCGCAAAGATCCCTCGCATTGCTCTTTAATATCCACACTCACTTACTTCTTCCCCCACACCCTCCTTAACCTTTGCTAACTACTAACCTGTTCTTCATCTATAATTTTGTCATTTAAAAAATGTTAGATAAATGGGATCGAACAGTGTGTACCCTTTTGGGATGGGTTTTTTCTCTTGGCATGATACCTCGTCGACATGTCCATCTTGTTGTTCGAATCTTTTGCTTCTGAGCAGTATTCCATAGATTGGATATACTGTAGTTTGTTTAACTACTCACATTGGAGGACATCTGGGTGGTTCCCAGTTTGGGGCTATTATGAGTAAGGCTGCTATAAACACTTGTCTACAGGTTTTTGTGTGAATATAGTCTTCATTTCTCTGGGAAAAATGCCCAGGGGTGCAGTCACTGGGTCATACGGTTTTTGCATATTACATTTTTAAGAAACTGCTGAACTGATTTTCAGAGTGCGGTGCCATTTTACCTTCCCATCAGCAAATATATTAGTGATCTTATGAGTTTCTCCACGTATGCTATGCATGCCTTTTATTTTCTGTTTGTTTGTTTGGTTGGTTGGTTGGTTGGTTGGTTGGCTGGCTGGTTGGCTGGTTGGTGTGTTTTTGGCTTTATTGCACTAGCTAGAACCTTCAGCAGCAGGTATATTTCATAAAATGAATTGAGAAGTAGTTCCTCTTCTATTTTCTGGAAGATGTTGCATACAACTGGTGTTAATTCTTTAAATGCTTGGTAGAATTTTCAGTGAAACCATTTGAGACTAGAGTTTTTTGCTGGTTGTTTTTTTTTTAGTTTTAAATTAAAAATTCAATTTATATAATAGTTACACAGCTGCTAAAATAATTTCTCTTGTATTGAGTGAGTTGTGATCCTTTGTATTTTTTCAAGGAATTAGTCCATTTCATCCAGTTGTCAGATGTCTGTGTATAGTTTGTACTATTATCTTCAAGGTCTAGAATGTTACTGCCTAATTCCTTCCTGATATTGGTAATGTGGATCTTCTCCTTTATCTCTTCTGCTAGAAGTTTGTCCACTTTATTAATCTTCTCAAAGAGCCTGCTCTTTGTTTCACTGATTTTTCTCTATCATTTTTCTGTTTCCATTTTCATCAGTTCCTGAAATCGTCATTGTTCTATGCTTCCTTCTGCTCATTTTGGATTTATTTTACTTTTATTTTTTCAGGTTCTTGAGATGGAAGGCTCGATCAAGACTTTTCCTCTTGTCTAATGTGTGCATCAGTGCTATACATTTCCCTTTCAGCACGGTTTTAGCTGTGTCCCGCAAACTTCAATGTATTGCATTTTATTTGAATTCAGTGTAATGTATTCTTTTATTTCCCTTGAGAGTTTTCCTCTGGCCCATAGATTACACAGAAATATGTTGTTTAGTCTCCAAGTGTTTAGAGATTTTTCTCTTACCTTTCTGTCATTGATTTCTACTTTGATTCCATTATGGTAAGAACACATATTCTGTGTGATTTCTAATATTTTAAGTTTTTTGATGTTTATCTTATGGCCCAGGACATATTTCGTAGATGTGGAATCTGCCTTCTGCTATTGTGTACTCTGCCGTTGTGGTGGTGAGTGCTCTGTGTCAATTGCCTCACGTTGAGTGATGGGCATTTTTGCAGGTGTTAGGTTCGGCGTTGACAGTTCTCCTTCCAAGGACTCCAGTGACGCGAATTTAGATTTTCTTTTTGTTAATATCCCACAAGTCCCTGAGCTTCTATTCTTTTTTTTTTTTTTAGCCTATTTTCTCTCTGTCATTTAAAACAGACATGATGTTGTTTCTTTCTTTCCAATGTGGATGACCTTTATTTCTTCTTCCTGCCTAATTCTTCGGACTTAGGCTTCCAATATACGAGCTGTTAGGAATAAAAGAATATTCATTTAAGGGATTACATAAAGGTGGGAACTCAGAGAGACTGGTTGAACCCTAGAGCCAGGTTTCACTACAATGGCATTTGCGAAGCCTGACTCATATGAGCATCATTTTGCTACCTTGTGGCAGGTGAGTGACAGAAGATCAGCCTAGATCCCTGAGGAGTCTCATCTGGATCCATAAAACTGGGCCCTGAAAGGCCCACCCCCTCATTGTGTAGGGGCAGAATCAACTTGGTCCCCATTGCCTCAAAGAGGACTGCAAAGAAAACTTTATATCTCCCATGCTGGTACCAAGTAGAGGTGTTGGGGGAAGACCTCCTTTAAGAATCAGTAACCACAAGCTACCTCCCATGGGCTGCACCCTGACATGGACCACCTTTTACATGGAATGGCATTCCGTAACAGCTCTGAATTCCAAAAGCCTTCAAAACTAATGCAGATCTGTCCTATACTGTACCCTAGGTTTTCTTAAACGAATCGATGCCACGATGTGGAAGAATAGAGCCCAACAAAGAAAATAAAAATCCTGTTAAGAAATCATTTCCTTTTCTTCATCTCTCTCATTCTCTTCCTCTCATTTCTCACCTGGGTATCTCAATACCATGCTGTCTTCACATCCGTCGTTGCCTTTGCCATTGGGCTCTCCCGTCCTGCCTCTTGACCAGCAGTGACCACCAGAACCTCTTTCACCATATACAGGCTGTGCTGAGCTGATTCGGGCCAACTAGAGAAGAGCAGGGCATCATGTTCTTGGTCCTCTTCCCCTCCGTACAAAGGGAAGAACACACCGACCCTGGTAGAGTGAAGTGCTTCACTATTATTCTTGAATTTTTACACTGAATTCAAGTTTTACTTTGTTCTACCACAAAATCTAAGCTACCGTGTTCATGAAATTACCCACACAAACCAGCAGTCGCACAGACAGAACCACACTGCCTCCCACCTTGAAGGCCACTCATGTGCATCCCCGAGCGGCCTGTTGTGGGCTCATAAGATCTACAGCCAGGACGGGAAGGGGCATTTCACCAGGGTTCTTGTGGGAGAGGAAGAAACATACGTCATTGTGAAATGCTTTGCTACATAAAAGTATCCCATGGAATGCAGATGGACAAAAGGTGCCCCAACCAGCCCATGTCGCTTTGTGAGAATTCCAGAGTACCAAGGTATGTCATGTCCAGAAATACTTGCAATTATAAGGGATAGTAATTATTCCTACAGCAGTCATCCTTGGAATTACAAAACTTTTTATCATTGTATTCAATTAAATGTACCTTAGATGACCCACCGCAAAAGTATACTTTTTCATAAGAACATCACACAGGATATGTCCTAAATATCAGTCCCTAATTCAGCCACATGTATTGAGAGTCTACTTATATACAATCCTTACAACAGGTTGTGTTTTTATACATTTTATAATACATATAAGTAAATTGAGGTTCCAACAGGCTAAGTAATGTGTCCAAAACTAGATATCCATAAACGTCATACCCGAGACCTTAGACTAGTTTCTCTGACTATGTGCTCTTTCCACTGACCAACCAGGAAATTGAAGCAGGAGAAACGAGGTCTCTTACAAACGGGGAAAGTGTGCCTTGTCAGGAGAACTTCACCATTGTGGTTCAGGTTGTAAACCTGGCTTGGGGCTGTTAGCTTTTCTCTGTCCTTGCAGCCTAAACTCTAAATCTTTCAATCATTTAGCCAAATTTGTCACAATAGCAACAGAGTAAGGATCTGTGGATGGCTGGCAAAATTAGTGAGTGTGAACATGTATATGGTATTTCTGCGTTAAAAAATTTCCATTTATATTTATTATCGACTTTGCATCACCAAAGTAGGGTAGGATAGATTTTATCATCCTCACTCTACAAATAAGGAAACCGAGGCTCCGGGAGAGTGTGTGCTCTGAGTGCCCGGGACCACACCACTGGTAAGCGAAGGAGCCTGGAGCTGAAAGCCAGAGTCTCTGACTCCAGGCTCAGTGTTCTTCCTGCTGTCCCAGAATAAACCCAAACCCCCTGATGCTTAAAACATTGTCTTAAAACCACTAGCTTCTAGAGGGGCTGAGGGGCATCTTGAGGGAGATAGACCATGAATTCGTATATTCCCATTTGAGTCCCTGTCGTCCTCCATCACCCCGGCATTCATCTGGTCCCCCATTCATTCCCTTCCCTAAAGCACATGCCAATGGAGCAATGCCAGACACCTGACTTCCCGGGTCCATTGCCTCAGACATTTACCTACGTCAGATGTAAAGGCTGGAGCCCCACCCAAGGAGCATGGGTGGACATTTGCTGGTTGTCCCCATCACCCATATCCCCCTCCCCTTCCCTAACTCTTACCCTAACTTTCCTAATGAAGTATTTTGAGTGGAATTGATCATGAATGCTGACTCCCTGCAAAACCATCACAAATAACTAGTTAATGAGATAAAAGCTCAGTATATTTTTATCGAAGTAAGGGAGAATACTGCCATGACAGAGTTGTAGTAACATCTTAGAGCAAAGTTGGGATGCTTATAACAGTTTAGAGTCTGGTTTCAGATGGGCTTTCAGTGAGGGGAAGGTTAATTAGGGCTGGTTCTTGACATAATATTTTGGGAATGGCAGATAATCAAGGGCAGAGGCAGAGTTTCAAAGAGTCTTGGAGAGAAAATAGTCACCTGACACTATTTAGTGAAAATTCCAAGTTTGATGTTCATTTGTTTACTTGTTTGTTTGTTTTTGTGAGGATTCGATAGTTAATTCCTGAAATAAAGTGCAAGTTTTATCTTTCTGGGCAAGAATTCCCTGGAAGAGCAAAGCTGCATTAACAAAGACAGTGGAATAACAACATTGCATTAGTGAAGATGGTCAAATGAAAGGCAGGTTAATGCGGATGGTAAGCTGGGTAGGTGTAGAAGGATTCGGGTCTGTATCCATCCCAGGAGTGTGTCCTCAATGACTTCAGTGATTCCGCATAGTCTGTTCCCCGGGTCAATGTGATCGTTTCAGCAGTGGAACGCAAAAACCAAACCAGGCCAGTGGAGACCAATGGAAATTTATCGTGGAGTTATATGCAAAGCAGACTTTCCAATATCTACCGAATTCGAACCCTGGAACCTATAACCCCATACATTGTTGGCAGTGACCTTGAAACCATAGGACAAAGTCTCCCTGGAAGAGAGCTGATGCAATGGGAGAAGGACTGAGAAAGACGAGAGGGAGGCCAGCTTCTGGCCCAGTGACTCACCTCAGCCACTGAGTCAAACCTTGAAGCCGGCCCCGCTGGAACTGCATATAATATGTAAACAATGTGTTTCCTCTATAGGCTAAGCCGTTCGAAGGGGAATCTACTATTACTTACAATGCAAAGTGCCTAATCCCCGACACACAGGTGTTACTCAATAAATGGTAAATCTAGCCAAGACAGCTCTAGTTATTGCTCTGCTACTGACAGCCAAATAACCCAGGAAAGTCATTAATCCTCTCTAGGCCTCTGATTCTTCCTCTATAATATTTCAAGACCATGAGCTAGGCTCTGAACCCCCAATTAGCTCCTAGATTTTATTATTTTGTGTGTTATCTTTCTACAAGCTAGAATAACTTAAACTGGAACCCCCCTCCAAGTCCCACCACATGACTCATCAATCCAGTCCTGGAGAGATGATATACTGGCACTTGATGCCAGCTTGGGTTCTTGGCTGTGATAACAAACAGGACTCTGACTTGGTCACTACTTGAGCAGATTCCAAGTAGCAGGTCAGATTTGGGAAGCTGGCTGGATAAATATTAGCCTTTATCACAACTCAAACAACCCAAACTGCCAAACCAAAGAGTTCTTGGGGAGGAATTGTGTTCCCTCTTCCGCTCTGGAGAACCAGGAATCACAATGTGATTTTGTCACACTGCCCCGAAGATAACTCTCTTTGCTAGCTAGTAAATAAAGGTGGGCACCACCCTATGTGTTTAAAGGTATTGCAAGCCCATGCCTACTGTCTCCATCAGGTAATGAGGAGTAGGGTTGAATTAACAAGAGGTACTGCCAAGAAATTGGAGGTAGGTTTTGCCTCCGGCCAATCTGAGAACTCTGGTCACAGGAAGGTCAATTCAAAGAGCCTGAGAATTATTAAAAGATACCGCAAAAAAAGTCACATCCAGGAAAAAAACAGTTTGCAACTTCATGTTCACGGCAGAATTTCTTCCCAAATATCAAAAGCTGTGTGAGTATAAACAATAGGAGTTTGAGAACTGAAGTAAACATCTGGGCGATTCAAGTTGAAATGTTTTCCCCTAGCCCTGGCTGGAGTGGCTCAGTGGATTGAGTGCTGGCCTGCCAACCGAAAGGTGGCTGGTTTGATTCCTGGTCAGGACACGTGCCTGGGTTGTGGGCCAGGTCTCCAGTTGGGGTCTTGCACATAGAAGTTTCTCTCCCTGTCTTTCTCCCTCCTTTCCCATCTTTCTAGAAATAAATAAAATCTTTTTTTTAAGCTTTCCCCTAAATTATTCAATTGAGACAAAAGAATTTTCTTTCTGAATTACTAGACAATCATCTTACTTGTACATATTTGTACAGTTCTTTGCAGTTTTCAAAGTACAGCCCCGAATAACTCGTGTTCAGGGGCCGGAACACCCATGGTGATAGTCTAACATGACAGGGAGATGAATTCTAATGTCACACCGGCATCATGGGCCCTGGAAAGTCTGTGGCCTAACAGGGGGGCTTGAGTCTAGGTTTCATTGAGAGAGACAGACAGAGACAGACAGAGAGAGACAGAGATGGGGGAGGGGCGGAAACGTGTGTTCATGTGTGACACAAACTTACTTTTTATGCACAGAGGGGCTAATAATCCTTTTGGATAGCAGTCAGCTTTAGGCCATAAATCACCAGGGCCATCCTTTCTTTAGAGAGATATCTGCAACAAGCAAATATTGGAAGGAATGTAAGCTTTCTGGAAGTCTGAAAAAGATGAGTAAGCATTTCTTTCCTGGTTTTTCATGCAGAGTGCGTAGCCGCTCTCCCTCCTGAAATAAAACAGGACTGGCAACCTCACATGCTTTGCTTACAGTTTCTGGAAAGTGTCACATGTCAGAGCCCAGGAGATATGCACCCCCACTGCCTCTCCCTGTGGAACTGGTGACAAGCAGCCGTCCTAGAGCGGACATTGTCAGGCACAGAGAAGCAAGTGTGAGCCACGTGAAAAGCTAAACAGAGCTCACGTGGCAGGAGAAAGAACCACTTGTCACCACAGGCCTCTCCAGTCAGGACCCCCTGACACCGAGAGGGTGAAGGGGAAGAGAGTGAGAGGGGTCAGAGCAGGAGGGGCCCCGCAGGCCCTCTAAACAGGCCCTGGACACGGGGCTGCAGCTCAGCTCTGCCCATGCTTACTCCGAGGCTTCAGCAAATTACTTCTCCCTTCTGTGTTTAGAAGTCTTTATACATATGACAACAAAGTAGACTGGTTCGGCATAAAGATCCATTCCATCAGGAAATGCCTATCATCAATCAATCATCTCCATTCAATGCATAGTCAGTCAGTGAATACTTCTGAGTTCTTGGCCCTGGGCTCGGTGCTAGAGTCACACATGGGCATTACGCCCAGTGCCTGCCCTCAGAAAGCTCCCATGTTAGTGCCTGAAACAGACCAAACCATGATCTACAGTTGAAAAAACTGACAATAGATATATGTAAAAGGGGAGAGATTAGGGGTGAGGGGAGGGATGAACTCATCGGAAAAGTAGGGAGGAGGAGGTCAGGGAAGACTTTGAAGGGGAGGGAAGATGAGCACTGGACTCTGAGGGACCCAGTAGCGTGTTGGCGTGAACGAAGCCTGCATGGAGAACTATGGTGGAAGGCATAGGATGCGGGAGAACACCCTGCTGCGGCTGGCGCCCCCAAGGAGGTTCCCATCCCCAAGTGCTGTGTCTCCCTTGCCTGTCCTGTGTACACTCTGGGACCTTTTCCCTTTGACACCACTCAGTTTGGTGACATCGAGGAAGAAGAGCGTGTGGGAGCTTCCTATTCTGGGCTTAGGGAAAGATGCATGGGGCAAAAAGCAGTGAGCGGAGACCAAGGCTCCTTACAGCACCGCTGCTGCAAAGAAGGGGTGGGGAGGGGGGAAGTGTTTTCTTAATCCTCTCCCTTTTTCCTATTTCATGTAACTTCACTCCATATAGGCCCACGCACGCACATAGATGTGCTTGACTCCATTCGTGAGTTTTTGTTTTCCTTTTCTATTTTAGCCTGGCTCCTCCATCCCGCTCTCCTCTCCCCTCCATCGCGGTCTCTCACCCCTGCAGCCTCTTCCCCCAGTCACCTCGTGCTCACAACCACAGGAGTCAGGGACCTTGCAGGAAACAGATACAGGGCATTCAAGAAGACTTTAGTTAAGGGGCGACTTTTAAGGCATGACTGGGGTAAGGGGAAAAAAGCAAAAGACGGTGAAGCAAGAGCAGATAGGCCTTGGCTGGGAGAGCCAAAAATAACAATTATGAAACACAGAGTGGTCATATGGCGGTCCCCACCGGGCACTGTGGCGGCACCTCCCTGCGGCCACCACCACTGAAAGGAGCCAGGGGAATACACCCTGACCTCACATTTCTCCCTCCTTCTCATTAAAAAAAAAAAAAAAAATTAAATGTTTACTGATTTTAGAGAGAAAGGGAGGGAGAGAGAGAGGGATACATCCAAGTGAGAGAGAAGCATTGATCGGTTGCCTCCCATATGTGCCCTGACCAGGGATCGAACCCACAACCTAGGTTTGTGCCCTGACTGGGAATCGAACTCTCAACATTTTGGTGTATGGGACGACGCTCCAACCAACTAAGCTACACCAGCCAGAGAATACCTACTCCTTTTTTTTTTTTTCTGGAACCTCCCCTGTGCCAAACCAACTGGAAGCCTAAGGGTACACTGGCCTATAGACAGGGCACATGGCTGGCTGGAAGGGTGGGGAATGGGTTTGGAGACCAACAGACAATACTCAGCACAATCTGAAGTGCAATCTTTCTCCGCAAACATGCAATCCTCTAGAGATCCGTATATTCATATACATCATACATGAGATTTTTCTTATTGTTTCACAAAAATAGCATCATATTGCACACTTTTGTTTATCTTGCTTTTCCCATCCAACAACATCTCACAGACAAATCCTGCAAGTCATCCTGTAGAACTGTGCTGTTTTTTCTTTTTAAAGAGCTGCAAAATGGTCCATAAGATGAATGTAAGATTAGCTATTTGGTAATTCTCTTATTTTTCTGCTCTTTTTCGCAATATAAGCAGGGCTGCAGAAAAACATCTGTATAGCCATGTCATTATGTGTTAGTATCTTTCCTATGCTGTAAATTCCCAGAATGGAGACAGTTTTGGATTAAGAGCCTATTTGAGAATCTCTGTCCCTTCTTCTCTATTCTGTTGTAAACCTAAACCTCCTCTAGAAAAAGAGAGTCTTTTTAAAAAAGGTTACACTGGAGTATGTGTAAGTATAAATATGTTTAATAGAAATTGTCAGGATGCAGTTGTGCTCTATCTGTCTTTCAAGTGCTGAAGAAGAACAGGCAAGAAGGGAAACCGAGCCAAGAGTCCACACTCACATGTCCCCGGCTCCAGGAAGCCACCCCTGAACAGAGATAGCAAGGGGAAGGTGGCAGCTTGTCCCCACTCCCTGCCCTGGATTGCCACTTCTGGTCTGTTCCATACCCCCACTCTACCCCAAAGACCACGGACTTTCTGAGTTTAGATTTTGTGTCTGAGCCTTTCCAAACCTCCACCATCAAACAAGTAGCCAGCAATATGTTAGATTTTCTGTGTTTATTAAACAAAAGATGAATGAACCAAACAAAGGTGACAAGAACCTTTCAGTTACTCCTCTGCCTTCCCAGGCTAGGGAGGGTAGCATGGACTCGGGGCTGAGGTTCTTGGTCAGTGGAGCACATGCCACTGACTGGAACATTCTCTGTGGTCCACTTCTTGGGTCCTGAGCTTGAGAACTAAGGTACAAATGGCAAGTGGAAGGAGAATGTGAGATGATTGCAGGCCATGGATTAGGCCTTTCCCAGGCACATGGCGTTTGTCTCACTCTCAGGAAGAGAAAATAAAAACAGGACTGCCGCGTATTAAAAGCCTTTGGAAAGATGCCTTGCAAGAAAGCATAGTTTTGAGAAACAGTAAGAGGAGGCCTTGTTTCAGCCTCTTCCGCTGGGGTTCACTAACTCCCTTCCTCCCTCGGACCACTCACTGCAGGACACGTGTCTCAGTCCACCAGCTAAGGAGGCTGGCGGCAGAAGTCTTTCTCCTCAGAAGTGATGCTTTTGGAAATAAAAGGAAATGACGAAGTAATGATGATGTTTCTGCTCTTCACAAACAGAACAGGTTGTTTGGAATGATTTTGAGGGTTTCTTTTTTTTGCATTTTAATATTTGTCATGTTGTCTCCAGAAAGCCTTGCTACATGTTGTTCCTCTGCGAAGTGCATTTGTTCTTGCCGGAAACCGTCAGCAAAGGTCTCAGCGGGTCTGAGTTGAGGCCATCATGTGTGGGCCTAACAGAACCAGACCTTTGCTAGGGGGAGTGGCCTTTGATGGACTCACAGGCTGGGGCTGGGGCAGGGCCTCCCCCACCTTGCACCCCTCAGGTCCCTGGAGAGAGGATGATTGGGAGAGGCAGAGAATTACCAGGATGTATTGACATCCATGACAGGTGAACACTGGTGCAAAAAGATGTCCTCATGGAGCCCGGTTGTCTAGTGGAGGCGCTGTGTGTGTTAGGAGCGGGGGCGGGTCAGGACGTGCTGGTTGGGCTGGATGCCTCACCGGAACTGGCTGGAGGCAGAAGAGTCAGGGGGAAAACCTGGAATATGATCAGCAAGGGGAGCCAAGGCCATAGCCAGGGAAGGAGGGTCCAGCTCTAGCCCAGGGTGTCTCAGCCTCAGCACATTTCACATTTCGAACTATAACCTAATCTCGGAAGTGGTATCCTCCCGCGCATGCCATATTCTCTTTGTCAGAAGAAAGTCACTGAGTCTAGAGCGGGGAGGAGTTTACACAGGAGTCAATGCCGGGAGGTGGGGGTCGTGGGGAGCCATTTCGGAAGCTACCTACCACGAGGAATTAATTACCAGAGCCCTTTCATCTTCAGAACCATGGCTGCCAGCAGTTTACTCCTGTGTCCAGGTGAGGACTGTGTGGGCAACTAGAGCAGACTGGCTGCACAGTGAAGAGCTATACAGTCTGGCTCTTCCAATGTTATCATCCTCTCCTCTCCCTGGCTTAGCTTCCATCATAGAATTTAGGTAATGCTCTGTCTCTCCTACTTGACAGCGCCTCTTTCATCCCTATACACCCCGTGGCCAACATAAGGCCTAAAACAGAGCTGGTGCTCAGGGGCTGTTGTAAATGAAACTGAACACACATTTCCCGTCTGCTGTTCTAGCCAGAAGATAGGGAGAGCATTTACCCCATTGGTCTTAGCTTTCTTTCATGAGAAAAGTTCCTGCTGGGTTGAAGTGGAAATTAGACATGAGCTGGGTGGAGCTCCAGCAGGGGAAGGTATTGGGCCCTTGGCTGGGCACAGTTGGGTTGGTCTTTCCTGAATGAGACAAAAAGGATGTAAATACTGGACAGGAGTGTCTTCATTATTGGGATGGCTTTTCATCTCAAAGGAGTAAATGCTGAATGTCTAAAAGATTTTTTTTCGCTTTGCTTTTTTTTTTTGGAGGAAGTTCTTCATGGGGTTTTAAGTAGAGCTAAAAAACCAAAACAAACAAACAAACAAATCCTTGGAAGAATTATCCTGTCCCATTGCGGTAGATGCTTGGATTGGCATTGCAACCTCCATTTCACTTTCCTTGTATATGAAAATATCGGTAAGCCAGTAAATGCATTCTTATGATCTGAAAGAAAGAGATGAAGTAGACATAATTTATTTGGCTTGTGGTTGTCATTACTACTTAGGAAAGCTGTGATTGATCGAGCAATTGATTTTATTTATTTGCAGCACAAAATGTTGCAATGTTTGTTCTCCAGGGTCGTGGGTGTTGACAAATAATGGTGGTCATGCCGGCTTCTTGATCTGACTTCCTCATCCCTGGATTGCACCTTCGGAAAGCCATTCTCCCGCCTCTTGCTGCCTCTTGGTGGCAATTCCCACTCCAGGCCTACCTAGTGCCAGCGGTACCTCAGAAATAGTAGCTCTCCTGGTGGGTCAGTTCTGTATTGTTTGGAAATCACCCAGGAAACCTAGTCTGGAACCTGCTCCTTCAGCCTTTAAACTATTTTGTAAGTATACAGTTTTTTATTTTAAACTCTATCCTGCTTAAAATACCAAGCGTGGTTTCTATTTCCCATAATTAAACTGATTGATACATATTTTGTCACCTGAAGTTCACCATTTTAATGCCATCACTTTAGGAGTCAAAGCCATTAACTCGCTGATGTCTCATACAGAAACCTAAATAGGAGGAATTCTAGGATGTGCAGAGTTTCAGCTGGTACCCCAGCTCCAGAGCTAACTAACTTCCCTGAGATCTGCTGCCTTGACTTGGGAAACAATTCTCTGTCTGGTATTTTCTAACAGTGAACACCTATACTTTTGCTACATTGTCTGTACCGTGAAGGTAGAGCAGAGATTGAGATGGACTCCAACTTACAGGTGCCTTCCCCAAAACACACTTCCCCAGATGTAAAAGCAGCCTGGAGAGGCTCGGCCACCCTCAGCAGGCCCACCTACTATTCCCTCTGCCCATGCACAGGACCGTGTGTATCTCTACTCTCAGGTACAGGAAGGAATCTGTCTTGGTAAGAGAAAGCAGTGAAATCAATCAGAGCGGGCAACTCAATCTCCATTTTTACCTGAAAACAAAGTTGTTCCCCAAGTTGCTTGGAACACTTGTAAATATTAAGAATGGACACAAAACTTTCAGTGGCTAGCCAGTCCTGAGTTCTAGCCCAGGCACTGCCACTTAGAAGAAAAGTAACCTTGTGCGTGTCATTTAGCCCCTCTGAGCCTCAGTTTTTCATCTGTAAAGTGGAGCTACCATTTTGCAGAGTTACTGCAAAGATCAAATAAAATCTCCTCTCAGATTCCTAGTAAATGTTAAATAATGGTAGTTCCTTTCTATTAACTTTATTCTGTAAGAATGTAACCAATCACAGAATCCAGCTCTCATAACATCAGAGCTGGAAAGGGCACGCACAGTGACTGGCAGAGAGTTGGCAGGCAATAGATGTTTGTTGAACTAATGAATTAATTGTTGAAGAATGTAATTTAATAATTTCACAACTGAAGCAAATTGCCAAAGTCATATAACTAATCGGCGACAGGGCTGGGGATCAACATGTAACCCTCAACTCCCAGTCGGTATTCCCTGCCCGGACACTTTTCTTTGCAAAGCCATATACAGTTCTCAAAATGATTTGTAGGCAAAATAGCACTGATTTATGGAAAGCAAATCATAAATTACTCTCAAATACTCATTTCTCAGCATCTGAGACTCATTTTACATGGAGCAGGAATTCAGATTTCCTATTGAAAATCACTTCAGGGACCAAGGATTACAGAGCCTATTTCCCCAAAGCAAACGCTCCCCAACTGTCTCCATCAGACCCTAAGAAAGATGCTGAGAATGAAGCAAGAGGAGAGCGCTGGGTGCTGGAATGTGGAGGGGAGGGAGAAGGGCCTTTTGTGCTGTGCACTCTAACAATCCTTCAGAAATTTTCTCCTTTCGGGAAATGAGAGGAGTGAAATCTGAGGCCTGGACAAGGACATCCTTAGTGATACAAAAATATTGTGAGTCGGCAACCCGAACTACCATGATTCACAGCAGAAAGTCCCGTGAAGCAAATGAAATCCCGACCGAGAGAAAGGAGACAGCCGAATCTGAGAAGCAGCTCCGCAGACACTCTAAAAGGAGGAATCATAAGGTTCAGAGAACGGGCAACTCTAGAGAAGATTGCCGTTGATTTAAGTGAAAACAGTCCAGAAGTTTAAGAATAATAGGATCGTTGGACTGGTTTACTTTCCTGGTCCACATAACTCTTCTCCCGGCAACTCCCAAGGCAGATTCTACTCTTGGATGAATTAGGCCGGGTGAAGAGAACAGGATTCTTGCCCATAATTTTTTCAGCATATCTAGTTGATTTATCTGTTGATACCACTGTGTTATGGCAGTTAAAACACTGCAACATTAGAACAAGCTGGAACAGACTTCGGGCATTCATAAAAGCCATATGAAAACCACATGTAGGAGACGTGGGAGAGGCGGTCCAGATAAGAAAGTGGATGCAAACAATTGCAATCCTTTGCTTAAAGCTGAAGTAAGGGAGTGTTTGGCTGTAGAACTGTAAACACTGTGATGGAATTTGGGGATCATCACCTGGTAGGATCCTGAAGACAGACGGAGCTGGTTCTGCTTTGGGACAGGTGCTGGTCACAGCCTGTGGGAGAAACACCTTTTCATTCTCCACTAGGAGGACCCCGACTGACCAACGGGAAGTTTGTAACATTCCTCGTTTCCAATCCCACCCACTTTGAATCTGTGCCCTCTAGATCTTTTCCAGAGAAGAAATTGGAGCCTTTTAGTCATTCTCTGGCTAGGGAACTGGACTTGTCATTTTCTTAGGAGCTCGCCAGGGTGTATTTGGTGTCAGAGATTGGAGCTAGAATCTGTTAGTTCCTAGCTGTGCGACCATGGGTACAAATCTAAACCTCTCTTCAGATTCCTCATCTTCAAAATATTGTGATAATCACTCACTCGCATGCCTCAAGGAGAAAATGTGGAAATGTTTCTTCAACTCCACAGTTGAGATTTACTGAAATTTTTGTAATATATACAGTAGACCCTTGAACAACACTGTTTTGAACTGCATGGGTCCACTTACACATTTTTTTTTTCAAAAAATGTGTACAATGCTATAAATACATTCTCTCTTCCTTGTGATTTTCTTACATTTTCTTTTCTCTCACTTACTTTGTGGTAAAAATACAGTTTATAATACATAAGACAATCAAAATATGTGCTCATTGACTGTTTATGTTATTGGTAAGGCTCTGGTCAACAGTGGACTATTAATAGTTAAGGTTTGGGGGAGTCAAAAGCCATCCCAGATTTTCAGCTGCACAGGGGGTCGGTGTCCCAAAACCCTGTGTTGGGTTGTTCAAGGGTCAACATTTTCATATGGAAAAAGTGCACCTCCTGATAGATCCTAAGAGAATGACCTCAGACATGGGGTTCATCTCCACTTTAAGATCCACAAACTGAAGCAATGAGTGTCTTATATTTTCTTATTAAAAGAAATCTTTCCTTTTCAAATGGTCACTAACATCGTTTAAAGCCATTTTTAACGTACAATCGGTCAATGAGATCATTTTAAAGATCACCATCAAAACAAAAATGCAAAATGTTTAAAACTGTGCAATCCCGGGTTCCCCAAAAATGAACCATAAATTAATCCCCACTTGAGAAACACTGGTAGGGCAGTTACGAAGCCCGCTTTTAATCCTGGCTTTGCCATTTACTAACTGTGTGATTTGGGGCAGGGCACGTAATCTCTCTAAAGCCTCAGTTTCCTCATTTTAGATTACTGGGCCCAGAAGTACTGATTAAAGGTGAGAAAACCTCTTGGAATCCTACTCTGCAAACAAAATCACACGGGAAAGAAATTCTAGTTGAGGGGGTCTTAAAGCAAAGGGTCAGGGCCAGCTGTGCCAGTTTGGGCACACCCCTCACCTTCTCTGAGCCTCAGTTTCTTCTTGGTGGCAGAGAGAGGATCTCCCTAGCGGATCTACCGGGCAGGGCCTCCAGGGGGATCAGAGCATGGATGGAAAGGAGCCTGCTCTAAAAACAGGAGAACGTTGCACAGCACAGGACTTCTGGAAACAGGAGGCTTCATCATTGCTCAAGGCTTAGAAACCGCCATCCCTATCTGGAAAATCGAATCCATCTTGAGGTTAGAGCTCTGGTTTATGATCCTCTGCTTCTTGTGCCAGAAATGAGCTCAGCCGAAAGTGCCATTAACTACCCGCTGCTGGGGTGGGTTCGCTGTCAAGATCTTTTTTATCAGTTCGCTGGCTGTGAAAAGCCAGATAGTGCTTAAACACAGGCATTACCCACAGAGCTCAGCAGTCCTGCTTCCCAGTGCTCTGGCAAAGCCCGCCCCTGTCAGGACAGGGGAGCAGGGAGGGGAAACTCTGATAATGTCATGAATGGATTCTGTTCTCCCTCCCCGGCTGCCCTGCACAGCCCTGGCCCCAGGAGGGATAATTGAGAAGCAAGGGGCATCCTGAATGGTTTACCTACTCCTCTCCCCTTCCTCTTCTTGCTTTTCCCTCCTCTACCCCTACCACTGAGGCAAGTATGATAATGAATTAGTCTCCGCTGAGAAGAGTCAAAAGCAGTCTATGTCCAACCTCCTAGAAATGATCTGGGGATAGTCAGACAGTAGGCTAACATTTCGGTCCATGTTCCTTCAGGTGTCTGCTATGTGCCGGGGGTAGGCGAGGGCTTTTATCCAACATTATCTCTCTTTCGTCTTCGTGCAGAGACCCTTCCAGGAATCTTGCTACTGGGTCCACAGCATCTATTCTGGCTTTCATTTTTATGACTGTGGCTGATCACACAGGACCCCCTAAGTAATAGAAGGATGGTTCTAGTCCCAGCATCACCCCAAACAACAGTGCGCCCTTGGCCCCTCACCTTAACCTGCTCTGGCCACAGCTTCCTCCTTTGAACTTCTGCCTGTGTTTAAGGTGGTTGTGTGGTTTCACTGAGATAATGCACCTGGAAAGGTTGTCATCGAAGTTATAGAAAACACCGCAAGCTCCTCACTCAGATTCTAATTCATCTTCTGAAGGAGGCAGGCATCACACTGATATCCGGCGAAGAGCTGGTGAGAATGCCCAGTGAGTGACCTAGTTACTGAAGCCAGCCCGACTATATACACTTGCCTAATACAGGACAGAAAGAGGGTAGAACTTTGGTGGCCCACCTTGACCACATGAACTATGATACAGAGTTTGTGTACTTGCCTGGCTGATGTGCCTTCTAGATGTGTGGCTTGGGGAACTAGCTCTTTGAAACTCAGATTCTTCTCTAGAATAGAGCTGGTAGCTGCTACCCTACCTCACAAGACTGTTGTAAAAATTAAGGGAAAGTATGTGAACACGTTGGCATTGCGTCTGGAATGTCATGGAAGTTCAATGGGTATTTATTGCTTCATGTGTTAGTCTTAAAAACTTGGTTAGGTTTCACACATCATGCATAGAACAAGCAGGGCTTCATTTCACATGTGCAGATCTATGGGAAAACCATCATCAGGAATGTTGCTGAAAAGAATGTCTGTCCCCAAGAAATGTATTTAGAGGTCAGTCACCCATAGATATTCTGCATCTGACCCCAAAAGGATAAGAAACCCAAGAACACTGCAGTGTTCAGCAAACTACTTGGATATCAGGTCTTACTATGATTAATAATCAAGTTTCATTTGGATGGTTAGCAATGGCATTTTTCCAAAGGAAATTTCTTGATGTAGAAGTGGGTCTCACTGTTGGGCCCACCTGGCCAGTACCAGTGGGCTGTCAACTGTTGTCTGTTTTAGGTATGGAACAGACGTCCAACCAGATGAATTCACTGACCTAAGCAAGCGGTGCAATCCTTGAGTCCAGGGAAGGGCTTCTGTGAATTATTTGCGCTTCTCTGCTCATACTCCTCTCGATTTCTCGGTCAAATTATGACCTTAATTTTTTTTTTAATCCTCACTCAAGGATATGGTTTTTTAATTCAAGAGAGAAACATCAATGTGAGAGAAAAACATTGATTGGCTGCCTCCCCTATGTGCCCAACCAGGGATTGAACCCACAACCTAGGTATGTGTCCTAACCAGGAATCAAACCCACAAACTTCTGGATGTATAGAACGACACTCCAATCAACTGAGCCACCTAGCCAGGGTGGCAAATTGTGACTTCAAAAGACAGGCAGGATTTTACCCAGGTAAAGAAAACAATGATACTTCCTGATCCTCAGACTCAAGGTTTTGATTGTGATTTCAAGGTCCACGTGTTCCTTTCAGTACTATGTCTTTGGCTCATTCAAATGTTTGAACAAACAATAGAGAGTAAAGCAAACAGGTCAAACCAGGAGAAGGATAATGTGCTATAGAATAAATGAAAAAACTAAGCACTGGAGGAGATGAGGCAAGAGGAGTCAACATTTAAGATGGAACCTTGAAAAATAGGTAAAATTTAGAAGTGTAGAAATGGAAGGGAAATGCCTTCAGGGCCAATGGAACTGCATCAACAGAGACAAGAAAACAGCACATTCAAAAGATTTTAAAGAGGAAGAAGTTTGATGCATTTCGACCGTGTAGTACACCCTCCATAGACACAAATTAATTACTGTGCCCTTGTTCATGGAAGACAGTCTTTCTATAGTGGAAGGTGGGTGGAGAATCAGACTATGGCAGAGACTTCTGTTGGTCACCTTGGTTTAGCTTTTCCTTGCGGACACAAGGGGGGATTCACATCGCCACCACCCCTGTAGTTAGACAAGGCCATCTGACTAATTCTGGATGATGTATTGAATGTAAAAGTGGTAAATGTCACCTTCTGGCCAAAACAATTGCCAATGCATTAAGGTCCAGCACTTATTTCCCCTTTCACTGAAAAGGTTGTATTTTTCAAATAGTATCACTACAGGACAGTGGAGGCTGCTTATATGTGGATCTCAGAATCATTCCATGGGGAGCAAGTGGCTTAGAAAGTCTCCTAGATCTTAAGTGAACTTTTCATCAGCCATTGAGATTTTAGGGACATTTGTTACAGCAGCGTAACCTAGTTCATCCTGAATAATACAGTTTCTGAAGAAATACCATTATCTTCTGAAGCCCACTCTGGACTTATGTCTACTTGCTTCTCTGAGGATACTAATCCTAAGCGTTCTATGATCAAAAAAGAGGCAGCTATTTCACATGTACCAGGAACACTTAGATGCCTTCCTCATTCCAGACCGAATCTGTTCAAGATAGCAACATGATCAAGGGCTTTGCGGCTTTATTTTGAAGCACTGGTGAAGGAAGATATATTTGACAATCCCTAAAGCTACGCCGAGATTTAAATAACTTGAACAATGACCTCATAGCAGCTTTGCATAGTAATCACTGCTACCATTTAGTAAATTACTGAGATTCAACATGTTAGTGGACATCTTACGGCCTTGGCCAGTTACACCCTTACAATAAGCCTGCAAAATTTAGATTAGTATCCCCAATTCACAGATAAGAAAACAGGCTCAGAAAAGGTACATGCCTTGCCCAAGTTTACCTACATAGTTAGAAGAGAGCTAAGACTGAAACCCAGGTATGTTTGACTCTAAATCTGAACTCCTTTGATGGGGCTATCTTGTCTACCAAAGCTCACAAGAAGGATAAATAAAAATAGAATCTTTCCCAGAATTGCTCAGCTTTACTCTAACAATGGGGAAAAATAAAATATGACAGAGACAGATAGTACTAAATATTTATTTTCTCCTCTACATTTCCCAGGCCCTCCAGCAATTTGTTTGGGGCCATGTGACTAGATTTGACCAATGAGCTATGAGCAGAAGTGATATATGGTGTTTGCAGGCTGAAATAGTTAAAGACCAGTGTGTTTCTTTTATCCTTCTCTGCCCCTGCCTTCATGGGAGTTCATATAATCTAGTTGGCATGTCTACAAGATGGAGGAGAGCCTCTCAACATTTGTAAGATTATATGTTCATAAGAAATGAGCCCTATTATGTAAAACCAGTGGCAACTATGTTTAGAGACTTGTTTTGGCCATGTCAGACCACAGGCAAAAAGCACTGAATTAATAATAAGGTTCATGGAATATTTTGATCATTGGCCCTTTCATGGCTACTTTTATTCTTTATTTAATTAGTCAATTTAAATAATGTGTACATTCATGAAATTGTTTCTCAGAACTAAAGCAAGGATCTTGACGGTAACCTTCATCCAAATAGTGTTTCTATCAATTCCTTTGCATACCTTTCCTCAACTCCTCTATTCCTCATCCCCTTGCTTTTCTTAATATATGGTGTTATTGCATCTATGTGTATTCCTACAAGCTGTATGTGTGTGTGTGTGTGTGTGTGTGTACACAGTCTCTGTCCTCCCATCTGCAAAACACAGTTGCGAAAATCAAATCAGATAATGTAAGTTGAATGCTAAAAATAGACTCTGAAGTAAGTAGATGCTCATTTAAATTCTAGTTTTCTTCTTGTTTTCTTCCTTCAGTAGTCGGTTTTCTCAGAGACATTTTGGTAAAGGAGAAGCATCACAGTATGATTTGAAATACCTAAGAAAAATAATGTAACTTACTAAAACAACGTAACTAATGAGATGGCAGGCTCCATGTCAGAAGGAAAAAACACTTCAGGTCTGAGAAAGGTTTTGGCTTTCTAGATGTTTGCTTTGGCAGAAGCAGAAACTCAATCCTTGCCCAGTTAGAGCAGCAGCTCACAGGGGACCTGACACTGCATCCCTTCTGGATGGGCCAGGGGAGCCGGTCAGGGCCAACACCTTGGGGCAAAGTGGACTTTGCCAGTTAACCCTCATGCTTCTGTGGGAAGAGAGATCAGCTTCAGGTTAAAAGGAGACACATTTTCAAGTGTGAGAGAGAAGATTCTTTAAAATAAGGTATTTAGAAGGGTGGGAAGATTACCCGAGACATAATCATAATAAATAGTAAGCTGTTCCAAGGAAGGACACAACATTGGGGGAAGCTAAGGGGGCCAGCCCCCTGCCCAGTGCATTACTGAATGAGCTGACTCTTTAAAAGCAATGCGGATATGACAGGAGAGATGAGATCTGTGGGATCCATTCAAGGAATACTCAAGCCTCTGGATTCTAGTCTGGGATCCTCACCACCATTCAGTGGGATGACTTAGGTGAGTTTCAGTGCCTTCGATGAGGGAGAGAGATAACTACGTCAGTCGATGGAGAACTTTCAGTTACAGAAAAGATCAGGCTAGGGCTGGACACTGTCCAATATGGTAGCACTGGCTACATGTGGTTATTTTCATTACAAGTAATTAAATTTTTAAAGTGAAAAATTCAATTCCTCAGCCACACTGGCCACATCTCAAATGCTCAGTAGCCACATGTTGCCAGTGGTTACCATATCAACAAACACAGGTACAGCCCTTGGGCATCACAGCAGAAAGTTCTGATAGATGACACGGGAGAGCACACAGTACCAACAAGCCCAGAGCACAAGCTCGAAGCAAGAGTCGGGTCAAATAAGGTCAGCATTGGAAAGGAGCACCTGAGGGACCATGGTTGCTGTTTTCTGAACTTGCCCAGTCCCAGCCACACTGGCTTCCCATACGCACCTGAGAATAAAAGTCTGTGCATGAAATGGAAAAACACAAGCAGTGGAGACATTCCACTTTGACCTCTGTAACAAGCCACCAAAGGATTGATTCACCTGGAGCATGGCTGGCGCAGAAAAGATGCTTTGTTTAAGTCCTCCATGCATAATTTTCAGAGGAGCCCTTTGGCTTCCCCAGGGAATCAATGTTGGAAGTCAGAGAATAATGGGGCACCATAGACCTATCAATGTTTTAAGTCTCTGGCACCTCACCACAATCACTTGGGCATTTCCTTAGTCATTGCTTAAAGTGGAACAATTTTAATTTTTTTTATTATTATCACTGATCAGAGCGACGTGATAGGGTACCTATATATCAGAATTACTCCCAGCTTGTTGAATTCCTTCTCTGCATGAAAATAAATGACAACTCAACCTTATAAATAATTTCTCAAAGCAATGCCATCACAGGGGAATTTCATAAAGCTGTAATGGCTACCAAATGCCCAGTCCCCCTTCACAGCCATGCACCATCATCAAACAGCAGAATGGTAGAGCCCAAGGGGGCTCTAAGGCTAATCTAGTCAGAACCCTTCATTACCCAAGGCATAAATTTCAGGATCAGATTTACCAGCCAGTGAGTGCCAGAGCAAGGACCCTTTCAGGATTACTAGGATGCAGGAGTCCATGAGGTCAAAATTATTTTCATAATAATTCCTAGGTATTATTTACTTTTCTAAACGTATCACAGGTGTGCAGTGAGTTCTAAAGGTTCCATGACATACCCATAGTTGTCTAAAAATGCTTCAAAATAGTACCCCCTTTTCCCATTACACATCTACATGGAGCCAGACTGACTTATACACACCAACCAAGACAGCAGATGGCAACGGATTGCGTAAGGAGGTTGATATGAGGACTCCACTGTCTTCTATTAAACTAGACATTAGAGAGATATACAAAAAAAATGTAGACAAAGACATTCTTCCCCCTAAGCATTTTTGGACTCCATAGTTATTGTTCATTAGAAAGTTTTTGTTTATGTTAATATACAATGAGCTTATTATTTTTATTCTTCAGTGAATTCGTAACTCTAAATTCCTCAGTTTTAATTTCTAATAAGATAAATATTGGTAACTATATATCCATGTAAAACAAAGGTATTTGGAGCCCTTGATATTTTTTAAGAGTGTAAAGGGGTTTGGAAACCAATATGCTTGAGAGTAGCTAGTTTAGGAGAAACAAAAAAGGTGAAGAATTATGAAAGTGCATGTAATTTATAAAGGAAATTGGATTGATTTTTATGGAGCTGAAGACTGCATTGGTTGAATTTGTCCTGAGTGGACCCAAGGGATACAAATAATGAAAGGAACTCATAAGTAAAAACCCAATAAGTGGCTTTCGGTCCAATAATAAGAACTTTCCAATGGCCTGAGCTATGCCTAGGTGAAAGGGGCTGCCTTGATGAGGAGTGAGCTCCCCATCCCCGAAAGCATGAAAACAGAGTCCAACCAATTATCTAGCAAGGACGTTGTAGAGAGGGAGCCAAGCACCAGTGGAAACTGAGGTCAGGGTGGGATGGGATACGCAGAGAGCATGCAGATCCCTTACAATCAATTGGATTATCTAACTTGAGGTAAGACCTCAAATGATTTTCATACAAATCAAAAGATTTTGGGCCCAGCCCTAACACTAAAATTACTTCCTGATCACTCCAGGGTACTGAAAGGCGTGGTTCTCACGAGTTGCCTTGTAATAACCCCTGACGTTTGCACTGGGCCTTGCAGTTAATAAAACTCTTCACTCGCCTGATTTATTGCGATCCTCCCCACTGCCCCATGAACTAGATAGGACCTCACAGACAAAGCGCTGAGAGGCAATGCAAACAGCCCCAAATGATGCAGCTGGTAAGTGGCAGATCCTTCTGGTATCAAGTATGGTATTCTTTCCACTGTATCCCAGCCATCTCCCTGCTGGTCCAAGGATTGAGTGAGCCCCAGAAAGTAAAAGTCCAGCTCTGACATATCTACTCAGACCTCCTCATGTGGCTTATTTGTAATGAAACTGTTTACCTAGCTTGACTCCTGCCAAGGTACCTGGTCACATAGAGAAGCGCAATGTTCCTGCTCTCATAGAGAAGTCTCTTACCCCCAGAGCTGCCCTTTCCCCCTGCAGAATCCCTATTGGGAAACTGGATTCTTGAGAAGCCTGAACTGTTCAACTTTCCTGGGCATGCTGATGAGTTGTATCAAGCTGTGCGTGAGTTCAATGTTCAGGAGACCCAGAAGCTAAGTGATCACAGCCCGGGGGTCCAAGCACAAGGTGTCACCCATCTCTGTGCAGCCTGCCCTCTGCTCAGATGTTACCACCTCTTTTGAGTGGCACTTCTGCCCACTGTCAGCCATCCCTCCACGGGCAGAGATCCATCAGATTTTACAAGCCAGGAAGGGTCAGGCCTGGTGACAACGTGAGCGGGAATGCCCAGAACAACAAAGGCAGCAGGTGGTTTGCTTTGGGAGACAGGCGTGAGCCAAGCCAAGTGCTGGCAGTCACAGGGCACCCATGGGACAGCCATGAGCAGGACGGTAGCAGACCCCAGTTAGGGGGAATGAACTGGAGGCAAACCTATTAGAATTAACCCAGAGCTTATAAAGACAATTTTTGAAGCAAGACTTCCGTTTTGATGATTTTCAAACAGCCTGATTACCAAGATGCAGGTTCGTGAGTTGTAACTATTTCTAGAGTAGGGACAAACTGCTTTCTGTAAAGGACTGAGAGTAAATATTTTAGGCTTTGCAAGTCCAGTGGTCTTTGCTGCAGCTACTCAATTTTGCTAGTGTTATTGAAAGCAGCAATAGATAATGTGTATATGAATGAGTGTGGCTGTGTCAAAATAACACTTTATTTATGGACACTGAAGTATTAACTTTATATGATTTTCATATGTCACAAAATTGTTTTTTTTAAACCTGTTCTTCGCTCATAAGCTGTACAAAACACATAGACTGGATCTGGCCTGTGGGCTAGTTTCCCACCCTTTGTTCTGTGGCAATGACTCTCAAACTACATATGATAAATGACCCATCTTTTTAAATATCCAAGCCTCCTCAGTTAGATATTTTGGTACATTTATATAAAATCACCTACTATGAAAGGAAAAAGAAAATAGAAGAGCTAAACAGTACAAGTCCACTGACAGCTGATACCAACATTTCTAATGCATACCCTCAATGTCTGAACTTAGTCACCAGGAGCTGGACCATGTGGTTACATGACCCATACCGTGGGGGACCCTATAAATCTAAAGTAACGGTTTTGTTGCTCTGAAATCAATTAGCCCATAAATTATCTAAATCATCATCTACTGTTTTCGAAGTGCTTCAGGTCTGCAGTGTTCATACACAGGTAAGCGATGCCCCTCACAGCCTGGTTTACCATTTCTTAATGAACATTTTGTTGCCCCATGTGGGTGGGTGAAGGCACCTTCAACTGGGAACTGTCATTCTTCCACAATAAACATGGCTGTCAGTGTTCCCCTGGCTCAGCCCCCAGCCTCTCAGGTCCCTTCAGATTTCTACAGACTGTCACGGAGGTTCTGTTCTCTGTGCTCAGCTCCTTGCCTTCCCAGGGCCCTCGGTGCAGACACAGGACAGAGCTTCTCTCATTCCCCTACCTGTGACAGCATGATGGCTGTCTTTCCTCTCTGGAGACAGCCATTTATATGTAATATAATTATTGATATGTTTGGGTTGAAATCTACCATTTTCCATTTGTTTTTGTTTGTCCCATCTGCTCCCTGTCCCTTTTCCCCCCTTAGTATTACATTTCATCTCTTTCATTTGCTTCAGTTTTAGTGGTTGCTCTAAGGTTTAGACTCTGTAGCTTTAGATGAACTTACCATAGTCCATATTTGACAAATATTCTATTATTTCATGTTTAGTGTAATAACCTTACAAAAGCATATTTCCGTTTCTTCATTTCTGCCCATGGTTCCTCTCTGCTAAGAAATGACGGGTCACTACTGAACAGTGCAGGTGTTCAGTGAGCTCTCGCCACTGTGATCAGTTGGAACTGGAATATCTCGTGTGAGATCTGGAATTTTGCAGTTTTTGCTTCTGGATAGTTGTGTGTGTGTGTGTGTGTCTTTTTTAACCTCTCCTTATGCAGTTTCTTCCTTTTTGTGTACCTATTTATATTTAGCAAATATTCAAGGTGAAGAAGTAATCATTTGATCATCAAAATTACATCTGCAGTGGATGTGAGGGTCTTTGGGATGAAATAAACATCAAATAATAGGTGGGTGCTGGGGTAACCATTCAGGGTCTATGATGGCTCTTTTTTTGGAATGTATATTGAGTCTTGGGACCTAAAATGCAATGGCAATTCACCGGAATCTGCTTTTAGTTGAGAAGTTTGGCCACCCAAGGATGAATCCAGAGATTTAAATCACTTCAACCAACAGTCCTTGAGCTCCTGCTATGACCCAGTCACTGTACTCAGTATTCTAAAGCATGCTCCCTGCCCTTGACCCAAGAGGGAAAATGACACCCCAAATGAGGAAACATGTAATGAGATTCTGTGATCATTGCTACTGGATGGGGTATATAAATAAAGCCTCAGGAAAGTTCAATTTTGATTGAACCGGGGAGCTACAATGACTTTAGAAAATAGCAAGCATTTGAAGAAAGTTTGGGTACACAAACAGAAGTTCTCAAAAGATAAGGGCAAAAAGAATTTTCAACTGAAGAAACCGCATGAAGAGGGGCACTTAGGCATGGAAGTACAGGAACTTCCCCTCCTCTGCTCTCAAATGCAAATTGTGGAATGGAGGCATTCTAAGGAGGCGATAGGGAGAGGGAAGAGTGCCATCATGCAAGCTGAGTGGCTTGGACTTGAACTTTAGGACAGGGGAAAGATTTTTATACAGAAGAGTGATTTAGCTAGATTAACACTGTAGAATGATGATTCTCAAATCAGGGAGCTGTATGGCACCAGGAATCCAAGGCGGAGGACATCATCACTCTTTGGATTAGGGAGAGACCGCAAACAGAAGGGGCAGTTTACCAAGGAGATAACCCCTAGGATAAGCCAGGGTCCATGTGCTGATTGCAACGGGCACATACGTGTGGCACTGTCAATGAGGGCCAATTCGCACCGAGGCCCTGAGTCCCAACAAAGGCAGGAGCAAGCTAGCGTCTCAGAGACAGCCTTTCTGCTTGGAGAAGCTACTGTGATGACCACTCCATTTTTCTGTGACTTTGGAAGATGGATGAAATAAATATGCTTAATTCTCATTTTTTCTTTTTGCAAAAGAATTAATAAAAATAGTAAAGTATAGCAAGTCATACGTTGCTAAAGAGCACAGATTTGCAGCCTGTACTTGGTCCCCACCCCACCCCGTACCCCAGGGAGTCCCACCTAAAAAATTGGGAAGAACAACATCTGTGTCTCCACAGTATGGTATAGATGAAATAAGATGGTTTATATGTTTTAGATCTATTGTGTGGCCTATTGCAGGTCTGCTCATTTCTGCCTGTCCCCCAGCTGCCACTACCACAGCCACATGGTCCCCTAACATCGAGAGTTGCCTCAATCTCCCTTCCATAGCAGGGGTCAGACCTCAGATGGCTTATACTGTGCCAGCCTCAGTAAGCGCCCCTGCAGCCTAACGCGGCCCACTGCTCTGGAAGCCTCCAGTGACTGCCCAGAGCGGGTGAGTAACACCGCCCAGACATGTGAAGGAGTTAATGCCCTTGGGAGGGATTTTGTCCATCATTAGAGTCAGGAGACAGAAAGGAGCGCGCCAAGTCAGAATGGCTCCTTTCTGAGATTTCCTATATGGCCAAGCAACCTACTATTTTTTTTTAATTTTTATTGAATTTATTGGGGTGACATCGGTTAATAAAATTGTATAGGTTTCAGGTGTACAATTCTGTAATATATCATCTGTATATTGTTATTGTATGTTCATCACCCAAAGTCATTTCCTTCCATCACCATTTATCCCCCCTGTACCTTCTTCTATCTCTCACCAACCCCCTTTCCCTCTGATAATCACATTCTGTTGTCTGTGTTTATGAGAGCTTTTATCATTGTTGGGTTTTTTTTTTCCTTAACCCCTTCAACTTTTTCACCCAGCTCCCAGCTCCCCTCCTCTCTGACAGCTGTCAGCCTGTTCTCAGTGTCTATTAGTCTATTCCCACTTTGTTTGATAGTTTATTTTGTTCCTTAGATTCCACATATACAGGAAGTCATATGGCATTTGTCTTTCTCTGACTGGCTTATTTCACTTAGCCTATTACTCTCCAGGTTTGTTGCAAAAGGAAGATTTCCTTCTTTTTAATGGTTAGTAGTATATCCACTCATCTACTGGTGGACACTTGGGCTGCTTCCAAATCTTGGCTATTATAAATAATGCTGCAATGAACATAGGGGTGCATATATTTCAAATTCATTTTTTGGGTTTCTTTGGACAAATTCCCACAAGTGGAATTGCTGGGTCATTAGGCAGTTCCATTTTTAGTTTTTTGAGGTCACTCCATACTGCTTTCCACAGTGGCTGCACCAATCTGCATTCCCACAAACAGTGTAGAAGTGTTCCCCTTTTTCCACATCCTCACCAGCACTTGTTGATTTATTGATGCTAGCCATTCTGACAGGTGTGAGGTGATATCTCATTGTGGTTTTAATTTACACTTCTTTGATGATTAGCGATGTTAAGCATCTTTTGATTTGTCTATTCGCCATCTGTGTGCCCTCTTTGGAGAAGTGTCTATTCAGGCCCTTTGCCCATTTTTTAACAAGATTGTTATTATTATTTTTTTTTGGTGTTGAGTTGTATATAACCTATTATGTTTTCTTGACAAGCTATAGCCTGTTCAATAAAGTGTCATCTTATATTTGCTTTTCCTCTTTCTCTGTCTCATTTCCTTTTTATCTCACTTTTGTTTCCTTGGATTATACTTCTCAATGAAACATCTCCATATCAGCTTTGCCTCTGACTCAACATTCTAGGAAATCCAAGTTATGTTAGCACGATCTATTCTGGGTGCATAGTGGATCCTCAATTCATGTCCTCTTTCTTCCCTCTTAGCTATATATTTCCCCCTTCTTGTATCTCATAGGTTTTTGTGAGGCTCAATTGAGATAATACATGAAGAAGTATTTTGTGGAAAGCAATTATGCTGTACAAATGCAAATCATCATTACAAATTAATTATAAATTACAAATTTGTAATTTTGTAAATCATTACAAATTAATTGACACAACTGGGCTACCCAATCAAGTGGCTTGGCTTTCACATGGTGAACAAGGCATACCTGTTCTTATTCATAGTGAAGGAATGATTGCTGTCACAGCTTTTACTAGCTGGGCTAATCTGAGAAAGTGGCTTCTCTTCACTGAGCCTCAGCTTCCTCATCTCTAAAATAGGGATAACAATGTCTAACTCATCTCATTGTTATGAGGTTTTAATAAAAGCATGGGTGTGAACTTTGTAAGCTCTAAAGTATTATGGAAATGAAGGGGGTATTGTTACTACCAGAGAGGTTGCAGCTCAATAAATACTTGTCAAATAAATGACTTCTCATGAAATAAGAAACTTAATTCAAGTAGTGCCCAGTGTCTTGATGTAAATGAGGCATGCATGCATCCTTGCCCTCAATATAGAAATCCCCCTGAGAATTTGGAGCAAGAGAATGGGAATCAGAGGCCTTGTACTTGGTGAATGTATTAGCCATTAATTCTCTGGATATTGCAAATGCAGCCCAAATATATGGTCAGAATAACAATGTCTTCGAAGGGGTAAAATATAATCGAGCTACTTATTTAGTTGACATAGGAGAGTTAGCAACTACTTCAGGGAATTAAACTATCATAACTTACATTTGTTGTTTGCATGCCTTTTGTGTTATATCAGTATATTATTTAATCTCCCCAAACATCTTATGAAGTAGGTATGAATTTCCTCATTTTTAATTAAAGAGACTAAGATTTAGAGAAGTCTGGCAACTTGCCTCAAATCCAAAGCTAATAGTTTTGTGGAACCAATGTTTGAAACAAGATCTGTCTCATCCCCAAATCTGTATTTGTTCCTCTACACCAGGTTGCTGTCTGAAAGCACTGTCTTCCATTTTATTCCTTTTGCAACTGTACTCTCAGCAAACCTAGGTACCAGGCCACCCAGAGGTCGGGACTCGGACGGAACTCTGAGCGCCGTCACATCAAACCCGTGCCCCTGCCGTTGGCTATTCCCTCCCCAGAAAAGTCGTAGGACCATGTTGAATATGGAGAAACACCTGTTTAACTTGAACTTTGCTCTAAAGGAGTTTAATAGGAATACCAGAAAATGAGCTAAAGAAGAAAAGGTCAAGATTAAAAAGTCCATTCAGAAAGGCAATATAGAAGTTGCAAGAATACATGCTGAAAATGCAATCTGCCAGAACAACCAAGAAATTAATTTCTTGAGAATGAGTGCTAGGGTGAATACTGTTGCAGCCAGGGTTCAAACTGCAGCAACAATGGGCAAGGTCACCAAGCCTATGGCAGGTGTAGTTAAGCCTATGGATTTTATGTTGAGGAGTATGAACCTTGAAAAGATTTCAGCCCCGATGGATAAATCTGAACGCCAGTTTGAAACACTGGGTGTTCAAACACAACAAACAGAAGATACAATGAGTAGTGCTACGACCCTAACAATACCACAAAACCAAGTGGGTATTCCGCTTCAAGAAATGACAGATGAAACCAGCCTTGATCTCAGTATGGAACTACCACGGGGTCAGACAGGATCTGTTGGTACCAGTGTTGCTTCCACGGAACAGGATAAAGAATCACAGAGACTTGCTTGTCTCTGTGATCAAGTATAATTTAAAGAGCTGGTGCTTTTGTCTACTTCACCTGCTTCTGAAATATTTCGTGTGCACATATAGACAAGCTGCGCTCCAGTCACACTGAGAACACCGCATGTTACAGAACACTGGAACGCTATTTATATAGAATGCTTTCTTTCTGCCATGTTGTACTTTACAATGCTTTAAGAAATTCCAGAGAGTTTCTACCTTGATAAATTTTACAGCTTTGTATACTATGTTGAAAAGTGTGAGGGACATTTTTTTGGTAAATAACTTTGACCAAACCAGCATTAGCTTGTTGTAAATGAAACATTTTCCTCAAAATTGCACCCAAAATCTAGCAACAAAGTACTACAGAAGAAAGTATAGAATAAAAGTTTTTGGTTTCTTTTCTATTTAAAGTTGTTTTAAGTCTGTATTCACACGTGATGCATAAAAATAAAGGCAGGGAAAACATGTTTACCTGACATGCTCACATAGCCAAAACACCTCATTTATGTCATACAATGGACAATATTATTTTTGTATTGTATGTTTTGTGTTTGTTTTTTGCTGTTCGAGCACAAATGCAGTTAATTTTTATTCTGTATTCATCAACTTTTAAATTTAGGTTATTATCATTGGAATTTTTACCCAGTAACTTAATGACTATTATTTGAATTCCTAAAATTAAAAATATTTCCATTGATAATTTTTCAATATAACTAGAAAAAATCTACAATGTTAAATTAAATAAATTAAGGTTTGCTCAGTATTTAAATTTTTTCTTTGCTAAGTATCACTGTTAACAGACAGAGGAATTTAACCTTTTATATTTTCAAATGCGATTGAAGCACATTTTAAATGATTCTGCTATTTCTACTCTACTCTTGGTACGCTGTATTTTAAAAGATCAATTTACATGATCTTAATATCATTTATATGTTCCATAAGCTTGTTGATTGCTTTTTGAGAATCTTTGCCAACATTTTTTAAAGCAACCAACAAAAAATAACAAAGAAAACAAAGCTGAATCAACTTGTTACAGCTACCATAAGCCCTAGCTCTAATGTGTTTGTCCTTTTATCTCAAGCAAAAACTGTTTAATAACTGGAAGAAATGAAGTAGAAATAAATATTGGAATAAAATGTTTTGCCTAGCCATGAAAATAACTTCCAGACCAGAGGAAGTTGGTATACAACATAGTGGGTGGAGACATAGAAGAATTCTAAGGTATAGACTCTGGAAGGTCAGGATCCTTGGGGAAAAGCATTTGATGGCCAATTGTACTACTTTCCATCTTCCCAGGAATATTTCTGTTTTCCCCACCTAAAATGAACAAATGCCTGCAATTTTCTGCTGTAACAGTCTCAAATGTGGAGAAGTGATCAAGTTATATTTTAGCTAGTATACTACTAACCTAGGTTAAGTGGGTAAGGTGTTTTTCATTACTTACTACATGATTGATCCATGAAAGAATTTTAATATTTCATTTAATTTATTGAAGCACAGATCTGTTTAGAAAGTCTTTCCATCGTTAAATCATGAAGGCATTCAAAGTGCAATTATGGAGACTTTTTTGCTAAATACTCACCATTCATATATGTTTCCTACTGTAAATGAGAGTGTATATAAATGAAGATTATTTTCCCTGGTTAACTAAATGAGAAAAGACTCTTTTGCTAAGTTTCAATTAAACCTATTTAACTATCTTGGTACTTGACTGTAATATGACTTCCAAGTGGTAATCTTCATTTTGTTTATAATAGACGCTTTGTTCTTTTTACTTAAAGGGTAAATTTGTTTATATCGGAACATCCTAGGGAGGTATAGAAGAGATTATTACTGACTAAAATATCCATGAAATAGTTATCTTATTTTCCATTGGTGGGAATTGTAGCTTTTGTTCTTTTGAACTCAATAAAAATGTTAATTGTGAAAAAAAAAAAAAGAATGAACTGTACTCTCCAAAATCTGTTTGACACCAAAAGTGAATTCCTAGAACCCCAAGGACACATCGGTTACCCATCAACAGAAAACACTCAAAAAAAAAATAGCATTATTTTCTAATGCTTGCCAATTTCCATTGTGTAAATGTTCTTACCATGGCTGATTTAAGCTAGCAGCAACTCAACATCACTGAGTGCAAAGTTAGAAAGAGATGCACACAACCCGCTGTTGCAAGCTGGCACGTGCTGGATCCAGCACACCCCCTCCCCCTTCAGGTAGGATCTCAGCATTCCACAAAGTACTCTGGAGTAAGAGACAATGATAGTCTCTGTCTTCGAATTTGTTTATTGTTTGCTTGCAGTTTCTTTGGAAAGAAAGCCTGCCCAATTACTAGAACACTCTGTAATACTCTGTAATGTTGTTTTTTTTTTTATAACTTATGCTAACATTCAGCGCGGGGAGTGTTATATAAATTCTACTCACCTGGCAGAGGTGAACAGATTAAATCTAAAGCAGTAGCAATATAAACAGGATAACTGGAACAACTGCAAAACATAAAAATTTTGAAAAATCATCAAACTATTAAAATATACATAAATATAAACAGGTGCAACCTTTGGGGAAGCAATAGAGTAATAAGCATCGAATGGTAAAGACGCTCCTATTTTTGACCAGTAATCCCACCCACAGGGGCTTATCTAAGCTATTGATCCTAGTAAAGCAAAAACTAAGTGAATAATCACTCACTGCAGTGTTATCTAAAAAAAATAAACAAAGAAATAAAGAGAACACCTGCAAACTGTCTCAATATCCAACAATAAGTAATAGTTAGCTTAAGTGTTTGTGGTAAACAGAATAATAGTTCCCCCAAGATATCCATGTCTTACTCCCTGGAGTTTATGAATATGTTACGACACCAAAAAAAGGGACTTACTTTGCAGCTATAATCAAGGCTACAGACCTTAAAATAAAGTGATTTCCTTTGATGGACTCCAGGCTATTATATGTGCCCTTAACAGCAGGAAAATTTCTGCAGCTGGAGCAGATGACTGAGGCAAAGGGGAAGTCAGAGATTCTAAAATGAGAAGGGTTCGATGCTCCACCGCTGACCCTGAGACAGAGGGCCCTGCAGGCAAGAGCCAGAATGAGGCCTTAGGAAGTTTAGGGCTGGCTCCAGGTGACAACCAGCAAAGATGCAAGACCTCAGTCCTGCAGCAGCAAGCAATCAGGTTCTGCTAATAACCTGAATAAACTCAGAAGCAAATTCTCCCCAGGTAAGAGCCCAGGCCACTGACACTTGATTTTAGCCTGTGAGGCCTAGACTCTTGGCCTACAGAACCGTAAGATAATACATTTATATTATGTTAAGCTGTTAAATTGACAGGAATTTTTGTGACAGCAATAGAAACCTAATACAGTACCCTTAATCCATATGAAGTAACATCATATTCATATTTTTAAATGATCATTGTTAAGGATCCTATGGTAACACAAAGAGCTCTTCTCAGTATGAAGAGAAAAAAATAAAGATTACTACATGAATCCCTATGACCTCTCAGGGAAAAAACATATAGGTATGCAAATACAGGCCGTCACAAAAAAAGAACAAACATGCGAAGGTGGAGATAATTAGGATTTGGAGAGGGACACTTCCTTATGGGTCTGAGCATCAGTGCTTGGAAGAACCTGCATGGACCTGCCTCACAAGAATCTCCTCACCTTTTCCAGAGTAGTGGCATTCCTCAAAAGGACTGAGGCCCCCAGGAGCTGCAGCCCAATCACTGGTACCTTTCCTTCACCTATGGAAACAATGAAGCCAATGGATTGCATCTTCTTAATGCTAACTTTTTCTGTGGTCTTTTCTTTTCTAAACCCATGGCACCTTCTACCACCTGGCCGACACTCAGCGCTTCCCAATAAGCGTACAAACACAAATGAATGTGAAAGGAAGACTTGGAAAAGGATGATCAGGTTACCTTTGGCAGCTCTGTTTTTCATCTGTGGCTGTGATTTTTCTATTGCCTGCTGATGATATTTTCTCATCTGGAATTTGTCATTTGTTTGACTTGATAGAATTAAACTTTCTTTGCCTTTCAGAAGCGCTTGTCTGCAATCCTCATTGCTAAACAAACACTGGTGATTCCCTCCACCTCACCCCAGCTGCTTCGGGAAGAAAGAAGGGAATGCGGGGTGCAAACTGTGCCTACAAGAGTATGTTCCCAGGTGAACAGAACTGACTCTCACAAAAGGGAAGTTTCTATTTATATGAAATGGTCCAAAGCTGGGATAGTGTGATGCTGCCAACCACAGCTGCCTCAAGCCGCTTATTGTTGGAGTAACGTATCCAAAATGACAGAGGCAATGGGTATCCACTATTGGCACCTGATGCAGACTCCTGAAGGGGCCACTTTCACTTCTAAACCACACTGGAGAGTGATGCATGCAAACCGCACATGTCCAGGAGAGGATGGTCAAGAAAGCAATGATTACTAACTTCTCACATACCCAGCACCATGCTCAGCACTGTGCTTACCTCGTTGATGTCCCCATTGCACAGATGAAAAAACTGAGACACAGAATAAGAGGAGCGACTTGCCAGAGTCAACACACAGCTTTCCCCACACGGCTGTCTTTGCCTGACAGTTCCATTGTATCACATTACCTTTCAGACACCAAGGAAGCGAGGGATCAGGAAATTGAGTCATCTAAGGTGTGACTCAGCATGCTGGGGATGTCTAAAACTGAAGAAGGGACATCAGAACAGTCACAGAAAGTGGCCTCAGATTTCAGAAGAGCTACCACAAGTAGAAACAAGCAGAACTCTTCTATGTAGCTCTAGCTTGGGTGATAAGTTTGGTGGGAAGTCTGGGGGAGAAGTAATGAGACATAAAAGTACCTCTAGCAATGACAGCTAATTAAAACTTCAGTGGGAGTTAGGGCCTGAGTTCCCCAGCAGGGGAGGGATCAAGCAGAGCCTGCACCTGCAGCTCTCAGGGCCACACCATAGGAGACAGATTTCTACAGTAGGTGGGAGGTCCTTCCCACCTGGAAGATGCCGTGAGCTCATGCGCTCTGATTCCTCATTATGACTACAATTTAAGGGAAAGGAAACTAGCCCTGCCGAAGTCCTCATCTGTGCCAGGTAATACGCCAGGCCTTCCTCATATATCATCACATGTAATCCTTACAACACCCGACTCTCATCTTGCCAGATGGGCAACGAGGTAGGCCTCGCTCATCTCTACATCTACACGTACAGATTCAAGTACATTACAGTGAAAATTTGCAATTCCCGTTTCTATGACAAGTGCCAGACAAAGAGGACTAGGGATTGAAGCAATAGCCCTGGCCACCAGCTACCCTAAATGACCTGTCTCCTGGCTCATGCTCCACAAAGGGCCATTCTTGCTTCCAGCAGAACATTGGTTGAACCCAGCGGGCAGAAAGAGAGAGGGGGGGAGAAGCCAATACGTGAGCACAGTTTTTCCTAGCCTGGGGAATGGAGATGTTGAAGCTCTGTGTTTGTTTTCGTTGTTAAGATTGGTATTTTATTTGTGTGTGTGTGTCAATTAATTGATTGAGTGCCCAAATGGAAGTCATGTTTCCCAATGGGCAGGTCTTGCTCCAGCTAAAATGGAAACAGAGGGATACAGAGTCAGGGGATTCCCATGACAATTCCTCTCTCTCTGGTGGCCCGGCAGGCCCTTAGACTGGCTCTCCTTCCTGTCTTCAGTTCTGCTTTCTCCCTGGCATCTGGCCTATGGCAACCCAGCGATGCAGCCAGATAGCCAAGGGGAATGGAGGGAAAGTGTCTGTGGAGGAAGTAAGTCTGTGCAGATGTGCAGAGCCACATGACAACAGAAAATGGAAAGAGAGGGAAGGAGGGGAGAGATGGAAAGAGAGGAAGAGAAAACAGGGAGAGGCTGAATGAGACAGCAACGGGGAGGGAGGAGAGTGCAGCAGGGGAGGAAAAACAAGGAGACCAACAATAGAAGGGGCCAGGGGCCAAACAGATGGACTGAGGAATGAACATCTATTAAGGGAAAGCCTAAATGAGGAGGAAGTGATACAGGGGTCTTTGAGGGGAATGAGGTCTCTGGAAGATAAAGGGAAGCCCTGCTGACATTTTCAAAGTAGACCAAGAAGAAAAGATGGAGAAAGAGAAGAACCATTATTGAGTGCCAGGTAGCTGGAATTCAAAGCCCAAACCCTTCGCCTCTCCACTATCCTGCTTCCCAAGCATTGCTTCCCAAGAATTGGAACCAATATGAATCTTGGCTCCTGGGAGGTGTCTATGTCTCAGCCTGTCCACCTGCCCCAGAGTGCCAGGTCTTCCCCCGTGGACCAGGTGGACCCTCCTTGAAGGTTGGTGTCATTGGAACCTTCATGATTAGGAGTCATGCTCTCATTTCTAGTCATTTTCCACCAAAAATCAGAGTACTGACTCGGGGTTTAGTGAGAGGGGACTTCTCCGTTTAAACCCAGACCCTGATGAGAAAAGCATTATAAATAAGCAGTGGGTACAGGATGCCAGTTTCAATTTACACCCGGGCCGCCTATTGTTGTTTGGTTGACATGACGAGCCCTGCTAGTCACTGCATTCTGTTCTGGACTTTGTCTAAGCCGGAGAGCACCCTTACCCATGGAAGGAGGGCAGGTTCTTCCTCAGGCTCCTCTTTTTATTGAGCACCTCCTAAACAGCTGGCTTGATCTTACTTCAAACACACAGAAATTCCTCGTAAGGTATTCAGTTACCATCCACGCTTTCCTTGAGAAATTAAGCCTCAGAGAATTCAACTTACCTGCCTAGCTCTGGTGTGTTGTCATCCAAAAGGATCCTTCATCTTGGCGCTAAATTGAAAAAAGCAGTACAGAGACACATTTGATGGGTACAAGCAGAAAATAATGTTATTCTTTCCCACCATTCTCATAGGGAGACCTCATTGAAAATTTTTCTCTCCCCTCAGGTGCATGTGTGTAAGGGGTGGAGGAACATACATCCGTCCCATAGCATTTTCAGGTATTCCTGGATAATAAGTTCTCCAGTTACCTTAATTCACAAGAATGCTTTCCTTTGGATAATTAAAAAGTCCTGTCCAGGTTAATAACACTACAGCTGAACCCTTCACCTACAGTTCAGACCTGTGGGCCCCTTCCACAATGCTGGAGGGGTGTGGTTACTTTCTCTTGTCATCCTGGCTTCAGGCCAGTGGTTTCAGTCATGTTACTTCTACACCAATGGAAATCAAACAGGCAACCTCACATGCTAGGGGACATATGTTAAGACCTCCAGTTCCTCAAGCCTTCTTAGCAGGTCCATAATGTTAAGGTTTAATGGCACCTGGCTTTAATATCTGAAAGTACTTGGTGCTCACCCAAGTCCCTAAGACAAAGACTAAAGAGCCCTGCTTTTACTTCTATTGTAGATGCACTGAACAGTCCTGGAAGAGGTTCAGCTTTGTGGATATGACATTCAAAACTGTAGCACTGTACCTGTTATTTGTTGGGCAAGTTCTTGTTTATTCTGCTTAATTTAAATCAGAGCTTTTGATCAAATAAGAGCTGGCATATATACCTTCATAGAAAGGTATATGTATGGGTCACTTGATAAATGTATTGATTTATGTCAGTACAGAGGCTCAAGATGAATTTCTCATTAACCTGAGTCACAGAGGTAGGCACTGGCTGCATTCAGGCCAGCACATTCTAGAGAAAAGGGCGTTTGAGCCAATGGATCTCAAGGGTTATGGCCCCACCCTTGGGGCAAGCCGCGTCAGGTATGGATGAGGGGATGCATCAAGCTACCTTAGCTAAAGAAGACATCTTAAAATCACCTATGCAACCACCCTTGCTCTGATGCCATGCTCAACAGGTAGACTTCTGATTATTTACATGTATACCACCTCCCTCCAACACGGCAGTCACCAACGTGGCTGACAGAAAGATCATAGATGAGTACAACGGTGTGTTTCATTCTGCCGTGCCAGCTCAGGTGGGTTGGAACTTGACTTCCCAGAATCTCCTTCACTGCATGGTTCCAGGAGAAACTTGGCCAAAAGAGGAAGTTGCATGGGATGAGGAAGACCAAGGTGAAGCAGCAGCTACCACTTCCAGAAGTTAGTCATGTAAGATATGATGACGGACGGATGCAGAGGTGCCCCATGGGTCCCCACATCCACCTGCCCCCCTGCACGCTGTGCCTCAGGATCACCACAGAGGTGGTGGCTGCACAGAGGTAACAGCCACCTCACCCACATCACACCCACAGCACATGGAAGATGGAGGCAGTCGACCAGATCCATGGATGTTGTGACTAGAGAGAAATGAAGTTCCAAAGTTATGAAAACACAGAGGAAAACCCATTTTTTAATAGCATGGAACATGTAGTAGATATTTTTCAGAGTAATTGGAAAAAGCAGACCTTAGGAAAACTGTATAACTGATAACCGGTCTGGTATATTGAATGATCTGTGAGCAGATTAGCAGGCTGCTAATTTTAGCTGATTATAAAGACCTGAAAACAAAGGAAGAATAGACTCCAGCTAGGGAGACTGATGAGGCCCACAGAGAAGGGTCTATGTCTTTGTGCAACAGATAAGGAAAACCCGCAGGCAACCCATATAAATTCTACTCACCCAGTGGCCAAGGCTTTTTATCAAGCCCTTACTGAGGAGCAATTTGTAAGATAGTATCTAAACCCGATTTTTAAAATGTATTATGCATACGTGTCTATCATGGATATGAGGAGGCCTAATGCAGTGACTAACTACATGGACGCTGGGGCGGATTCCCCGGGTTCAAGTTCTGCCTCTGCCACTTCTGGTCAGAAGAGCTAGAACTGTCCGTTCCTTGGTTTCCTCACCTGTAGGATGAAGGTAAGAGTAGTACATATCTCACAGAGATATTCTGAAAATTAAATGAGTCAGTATTTATTAAGTACTTGAAAGAGTTGTTGGCACATGGTAAAATCCCCTGCAAAGTTCTGCTTTGCAAAGGTTGATTCCCGGCCTTCATGGCTGAAGTTCTTAAGTGGAACCACTGAGTCTGCAAATAACTTCTCTGGGTGTTCTGCCAAAGCCTGGTTTGAAAGAGCTTTTCACTCGCCCCTACCCAGTGGGTTCTGACTCTGGGTCCAGCACAACTGTCAGCAGTTGCAGGCTCATTACTCCAACTTATTGGCAAATCCCAACTGGTTCTCCTGGGAATCTTAGCGAACCAGCCACCTTCCACTTTTCTGCCATGAGGCAAGTTCGGGCTGTTCCTCTAGGCTTGGGGTTCTATGTTCTCATTGTATGGTACCTTCCATGTTGCTTTAACATCCTTTCTTAGTCACCACATCAAGGCTGGGAGATGGTACAGGTGCCCGCTGACCCCCCCCCCCGCCCCCGCCCCGCTTTGTCTCCTCGTTCTTTATTAGGTCTCCAGGGAAAGGGCAGAGATGGTTAAGCAGCAATGAATGTGAGATTGGAGAGGCCCTGTCCTGCCCTGGGCCCACCACCTCCTTGGCAAAGCATGTACTAGGTGCCTTTATGCTCCTGTGGTATTTGGAAGCAGTGGGAGAGAGGGGGGATACGGGCCACATATTGTGAGCCTCCTTGTCACAGAAAAGCAGCTGGAAGTTGTCAGTGTTCACATGTGACGACTTTCATTTCACAAATTTCCCTAAATTCATACACTGGTGCATACTCATCGACAAGTATAAGATCCCTCCCTGTGTCTTCTTTTCAGAGCCCTCATCAATGAAGACTCATTGCCTTAGAGGAATTCACTGAGCACCTCTTTGGCCAGGCCTCGAGGAGGCAGCAATAAATCAGACGTGGTGTCTGTTTCCTGGATGTTCACAGTCACATGGTGTTGAGAGCAAATAGACAAAACATAGGGCAAGCTGGTGGATGCTAGAAGGGGATGCCCAGGATGATGACACATAGATGAGCCCCCATCTCTGCTAGGGACTCAGAGAAGGCTTCCTAAGGAGGCAAGGGTGCACAAGGGGCTTCCAAGCAGAGATTTCCAGGAGGCTGGTGGGTGCACCAGCCCACTGCTCCACCAAGAGGTCTTGACTGGATATAAAGATGGAGTCCATTGCACAAGTGCATTGCAGTGGTCATTGGAATTGGAGGCCTTGAAGGCCTGACCCAGAGACAGCTGGAAAGAGAAGAGAAGGCAGCCCAGGTGAGGCCTTTAGTCCAAACACAGACTAGTGCTCAAGGGACGTCTGTAAATTAATTACCGGCGTGCTTGAGAATGGATGGAAGGTAAGCTCCCAGGGGAGGCTGAGGTCCTGCTGGGCATTTCATCACCTTCCAGGCGACCAGCCCTGGACAATAAGTACCCTATTTCCCCAGGACTGCCCTTTCCACCAGGCGCCTTCCCTAGGGAGTGACAATGGCTCTGGGAGGAGTGACAGCCACCCCCATGGGTCAACTCACCACCCTCTCTCCCACCCCCTTTACCATCATCTCCACCATTGACAAACACACTAGCAAGCACACAGGGAGTTGGCCTCAGCTTCCCCTGTGACGGGGACCTCTGTGCCTTGGTCCTAGGACTCTGAGTAGAACTCAGAGCTCAGCTGTCCCTCAGAGCTTTAGGAACAAGAACTACTTCTCCAACCCAAGCACCCCCCACCCCGAAACTTAATTCCTTGTTGTACAAGAGGGGAAACAGCCTGAGGCTCCCCTGGGACCCGTTCTCCCTTGAGGTCTGCCCCATCACAGTCCCTGCCAGACTGTGGGCCCCGCAAGATAGAAGCTTAGCCACTCATCCTTGGATGCCCGGAGGCCAACAGTAAATGCTCAGTGGACGTGGGGTCTTTGCTCTTGGCTCCAGAGTAACTGCAATGATGTGAATTCTGTGCTTCCCAGACCTGAGGATGTGGGGAGTTGAGCGCTATGCCCCCTCCCCAATAGGAAGATCTTTTTCCCATGGGATAACTTTGAAGATACAACATTTTCAGTGTGTGAGCCTTTTAAAACAGAACACTCAAAAGGGTACGAATATAAACACCCACCTGCTTTTCCAAGGACATAAAATAGCTTTTAGAATGACACAAAGCCTCCTTTCTGTGCATATTTCACTCCATAGGGCACTTCCTAAATGAGCTGATGAATCTGGGTCCAGAAATTCTATCATGTGACTTAACCAGCTCTTTTTTTTTTTTTTTCCATCCACACTGATTGAAGCTGAAACATTCCAGGGAAACTTGCTTTCCAAAACTTACACCTCTCCAGAGAGGCAGAAAATAGCTTGCTTTCAAATCCACTGTAGAGATTTCACTTAAAAAATAAAATAAAATAAAATGGAACCAAACTCTCCTGGCATCTAATCTGAGTACAAATTGAAAACTATACTAGTGTTTACATGGTTTGGGGTTTTATTAGGAAAGAGTTGCCTGGCATTAATAATATGAATAATATGATGTTTAGCTGGAATGGAATTCCCGCTCTCCGTCCTTCCAGACTCTGGGGAAATGAGAACACCCTGTCCGTGCTCGGGGCCTCCACAGGCTCGTTCGCGGAGGAGCTGCTGGATTTCAGGCACAGCTGAGAATTACAGCCGTCATGGATCTGACATCATGGATTTACATATATAAGACCTAGGTGGTTTCCTGCACCCCTGGTACATGGATATCACCCATCCCACTGTGCACGTGTGGAAACTGAGGCTCAGATGGATTAAGTTCCTTGCCTAAGAAGGCCACACAGGCAGTAAGCAAGGAAACAAGAATTTGCATCCAAGTTTGTTTGCATTCATTTGTTGGAGGCCTTGATTCATCCAACTGACTCAGTGATTCTCAATGTGTCAGGGTGTGTGTGTGTGTTTGGGAGAGAGAGAGATTTTGCTTCCTGGGGAGACGGCCATGTGTGGAGACATTTTTGTTTGTCACATCCACGGGGTGGCTACTGGCGTCTAATGGGTAGAGGCTACGGATATGGCTAAATACCCTACAATATACAGAACAGCGTTCTACAAGGAAGAATTATCTGGCCCCAAATGTCAATAGCTCAAGGACTGGAAACCCTGAACGAACCCTAAGTGCCAGGTGAATACCATATCACATGGTATTTTTGAAAGACACAGAACCGACCTTTGCTCTCACAGTCACACCAAGCAAATAAGAATTCCTTGGTCATGGACAAGTTCTGTCATCAGTAGAAAAGAATATCTACAATTTTTTCTTCACGAAAATTATTTAAGGGCGAGGTGGTTAATTGCAATTGAAATATTTGGGGGAGAAATAATTGAGCAATTTCCTTTTCCTTTCTCTGAATTACAATGGACCCTTATAATTCTGAGGACATTGTAGTATAGAAGTCATACAGCCCAGCACCAAAGGCATGATTCCCTCTCAGAGATTTCCCAGGGAGACTCCTGAGAGGCACTGGGAAGTCAGGCTCACTGGCTCACAGTGTAGCGGTGAGACTTTATGCAGTTGGGTGAAGGCTGGTGTTTTGAGTTGCTTCCTTTGGGAACAACCCTTCAGAAGCTTCGATGCCAGAGGTTGATGTGTTGGGGTACTTTGCAGGAGTAGACTTGAGGGACAAGAAAGACAGAAAGAAAGATGAAAGAAAGATGAAAGAGAGGAAGAAAGAGAGAAAGAAAGAGAGAAAGGAAGG
>PVJD01011941.1:0-42941 GCA_004026545.1 Mormoops blainvillei | reverse complement strand
TTCTAGTCACCATGGCTGGAAATCAGCTCACTCTCGATGCCAAACTTCTGCAGCACTGTGGACAGATCCCTCAAATGGCCCTGGTCACGGCCACTCTGTTTCTGCAGTCACATCTGAGCTACCGTCATACCTCTCCTAACACCAGACCAAAGCTCACCTATCTCACGATCATCCAAGGATGCTTGATAGACAAGGAGGCCCCAGATCCCCTCCATCGGTTTCTCCGCACATGGGGCGCAGGTGTTTCTGCGCCCCGGAGAGGCACTCACTGCGGGTGGTGCTCCCGGATGCGAAAGCCGGAGAAGCAGGTGCAAGGCTGCAGCCTCCTGGAGCTCCGGACCACGTCCTTCATCCTCAGGTGAGCCTGGCACCGCACCTCTGCATGCAACGCTGGCGCCCCCTCCCAGGTAGATGAGTGAATGACGTGTTCTCACTTCCTCCCCCTACTTATCCATGATTACATAACAAATCAAGGTGTTTCGAAAAACAACCCAAGAAAACTTACAGGAAGTTAATTAAATACAGCAAAGGGCTCCCTTATTCCCGGTCTGTACTCAGTCTACTGGTCTCCAAGCAGAAGAGGCTTTTCTCTGGGAACCGGGAACGGGTCTGGTTTCTGTCACCGTGGATATAAGACAGGGCTGGAATCGAGCTTTCCCACAGAGGCGATGGAAGGACTGAAGGAGAGATGTATCTTTGAAAGCATCAGGGACACTTCTTCCTCTTACTACAATTACCGTTTTAAAGAGGTCGTTCGGGAGCTAAGAAACACGGATCACACTCTCCCTCGTGGTACTGTACTTGCCATGCTTCCTTCTCTCTCCCACTGGACTGAGCGACTTGCAGGCCCGACCGTGGCCGATGCACCTTGGGGTCCTCCTTACAGCTCAGCGTCGCTGAAGGGACTCAGTAACTACGTGATGAATGGATGAAAGATGACTATGTCACAGAAGCCCAAATGTAATAAATAATAGTTCATGGGGAATCTGCACCTGTGGGCGAATTCTCCGCACACCTGCTGAGGCCGGGGCTCCTGTTTCCTCAGCCTATCAAAGAGGGCAGCTGTCCCGTTCCCTCCGCGACCTTCGCTCAGTCATCTAACCTGGGAAGGGCTGAGATTCTGCCCAACGCACAGACTCTCCCAACACGGAACAGGCCCACTGAACAGACTTGCCCTTTCATGTCAATCTAGTAAAGTCCCATTTAAAAGTTTGTTTCACTGAACATTTTTGTCAAATAAAAATAACAAGGAGATATTAAAGGCATCTGGTTACATGAATTAATGGGCATGTTATATTACTAATTTCATCTGTAAAAAGAAAGAGTGACAGACACTGACGTATTTTACTCTGATCATTTAAATCCAAACTTCACAGGATGACATTCGGGTCCTGATTTTCCAGAAGAACTACTTTTACAGACGCCCAAACCCATCCAGAAGGACAGAACAGTTACTCCATTTTGTATTTGTGCACCGAGTGCGTTACTATTTCATATCCACGTTGCATGTGAAGTAGTCCTTGAGCTGTTATTTTTAAGGGACTATGTTCTTCTGGTAGGCACCACCGTTAAAGTATAATATAAAAAAATTTTTTTTTAAATCCTCATCTAAAGATGTGTTTACTGATTTTAGAGAGAGAGGAAAGGGAGGGAGGGAGGGTCAGTGGGGCGAGGGAGAGAAAGAGAGAGAGAGAACGATGTGAGAGAGAAACATCAACCGGTTGCCTTCTGTATGCACCCCGACTTGGGGCCTGAACCCACAACCTAGGTATGTGCCCTGAGTGGGGATCGAACCTGCAACCTTCTGGTGTACGGGACAATGCTCGAATCAAACGAACCACCAGGCCAGGGTAATGATGTGAAAATTTTTTAATTAAGCAACTTCACATGGAAATGGGGACTTCTGGTTTTCCCACAGGCCACCCAGCAGTCCTCACCTGCGGCTGACCCCTCTCGAGAGTGGGGGTTCTGAGTCTGTGGCTCTTGACCTCGGGCTCACGTGTTTCTGCACCTGCCTGACTTTGCTGCCCCGTGGTGACCAGAGAGAAGGAGTCATGGCTCCTTTCCTCAAGACACTTACGTCCAAAGATTATTGATAAACACGTGCTTGGCACAGAGTATTGGCGACACCAGAAACCAGCTCTTAAGTCGAGCTGAAGGAAGATGGGGAGTTGGACAGCAATGGAGGGAAGGCCTCCCATGTGAACAAATGCTTGGAAGCAGAAATGAACAAGCTGGGGTTAGAGAAGTGGAGGTGACTGGTCTGGTCAGAGTGGAAGGCTTCCACGGGATCCAGGAAGAAGGTGGCAGCAGGGACAAAGGGGAGAGAGACTGCGAGGGCTTTAGACCCAGAGCCAAAGACCCTAGGCTACGTCCTGGAGGCCAGCAGGATGGGGCTCAGGGAGGTTTTCTCCTACCGGCCTCGCAGATGAGAGTGGTGTTTTACAATGGTCACCTTGGGGACCATGTCTGAGATACACAGGAGAAAAGTGAGACCAGAGACGGGGACACTGATGAGCCCACGCAGGGTGGTAACACTATCAGCAACCCAGCCTGCACGACAGTGGTGACAGGGAGAATGCGGACGGCAGAGACCGTGTGTGTAAGTAATACCATGGCCCGGGGAGCAGAAGGCACTGGGGGAAGGGGGCTAGTCTTTGGCCACAATGGCCCAGCTTGGGCTGCTGAAGAATGGAGGTACCAAACACAAATGCTGGACAGAGGCTGGTGGTTCGCTTTGGTTGCGGGTGTGTGTGGGTCTGCGTGTTTAGGGCAGCGGGCGGGAGCTGTAAATGATGGATTCGGTTTGAGACATGCTGAGTGCCAGGAAATGACACGGCAGTCAAGAGACAGATGTGCAGATAAGGGGTGCACAGGCAGTGAGGCCGACTGGAACGAGAAGGTGGGGAAGATTTCTGAGAAAGAAGCACAGAGTTCTGATGGTGATCGGCCCACCAAACGGCACCGAAACGGCAGCAACATTCCTGCTCCGTTTCGAGAAACGGTGGAGGTTTAATGCTTCCACATGTAGCCTTAGAAACCAAACCAAACCGTTGTCCTGGGTACTCCCATCCACTGCAAGTTTTTACTGAGCCTTTGGCGTGATGGATGGGGCTCGGTTTACCCAGGGACAGTAACATCAGACGAAAGGAGTCAATGACAGCTGTTCTCTTTACTGGTAGGTATAGAACAGCCATAATGAAGCCATGACAAAATGGTGTTTATTTAAACAGCCAAGTGACCATTGTGTGCTGTGTCTCTTTTCTCTTAAAACCCCCCACACCTTTAAAGCCATATTCCAGCTTCTCAAAGCCTCTCATATAAAGAACCCCAAAGTGAAAGATGCCAGGATATAATCCTAGACCTTAAAGAGGCCTTGATTTATCATTTCACAACTGGTTCCCATGCCCCGCCCCCCTTCCGTGCCCTTTCCACTTTTTCAGGGCTTGACTATAAATTCTGCCACCAGACCGGGGAGGGGGGAGGTGGCAGGCAGGGTGGTGATGGATGTCAGGCCAGGGGTGGGGAAGGCGAAGTGCAGACCCCGACTGGGAACAGATAAGCACGCACACTGGCAACGCCGGCTGCCTACAGACTTCTCACAGGCTGCTCTAGCTCCCACTCACCCAGAGGCCCTCCCTCCCTCCTTCCCTCCTGCTCCCCGCGGCCCTCCCCCGATCTGCCCTTCCAGACCTCCCTTCTGCTACCAACGTCTAGCTCTGCTCACTGCTGCGCTGGAGAAATGAGGCTTCCGCTCCTGGTTTGGGTTCTTTTTTGAAAAATATCAGGTTAATTAATCGTCATTAAAAACTAAAGTCAATTCTCATCCAGGGCTCCTTCACCGAATTTTTTTTTAAAGGGCCGATAATGCAAAAATGAGGCCTCAGAGCAACAGCTGACTATGGCACAATAAAATAATTTAAATTATTAACATTTAAAAATAACCACTTAAAGCAAAGCTAATCCACCTTGTTCGTGTCCCAGGGTTCTTGCTGTCTAGTCTAGGGCTTCCTTGCACTACTAGTAGGTTTCACTGTAAAGCAAAGCAGAGCACTTCCTGTTTGATGCGGGGATGGAGGATGAGACCAGAGGGTCCAGATGGCTGCGGGGGCTCCAGGTACAACGGGGCAGTCTGTCTGTCACACCAAACTTTTCTTCTCTCCCCCGCCTTCCTTCCTCCTGTCCTTCCTCTCTTTTCCTTTTCTTTCTTTCTTCCTTCCTCCCTCCCTCTCTTCCTCCCTCCCTCCCTCCATCCCTTCCTTCCTTCCCTCCCTCCCTCCCCTCCTACCAGCCGGGCACCCTGAGATCTCACTCACAGTGCTGCCCCTGGCTTGCCAAGATGGCACTGTCCCATGGCAGGGCTGTCCCTGGCCCACACTGCCACCTCATCCAGGCTTCCCTGCCCTTCCCCAGGGTATAAAATTATTTCCCCATCCAAGCTCTAATGTCCTTAATATGGATGATTTTCTGGTGATTTTTTTTTTAAATCAAATTAAGTTACTGTAAAGGTGAATAACAAACTCTTTGCCTTCCCCTGACCCCACACACGCCACATCCAGCTTTTGCATCTGCATTAGTAATTCGTGGACTTAAATCATGGGTCATAACTTGGCAGCCAAGGAGCCAGGCCTGTTTTGCAGTTAGGTTTTGACCTGGGCAGTGTTTTAAAAATTGGCAAGTTTCACAAACAATCAGGTTTTTCTCGTGCTCCCTCTGCCTCCCTTTGCCCTGCCCGGCCTTTCCCTCTTTCTCTGAAAGAGGGCAGCTGCCCCTCTGACAGCCCAGGACCCACGGTTCAGAGATGGCACCCCTGTCCAGGGGGACACACATGCTCCGGCTCGCAGGGTACTCGCGGCTCCCCGCTCTCCGGTGCCTGGTCGGCAGCTCTCGTCTTCCTTGCCTGCCTGGCCTGTGACCTCGTGAACCTGGCCCAGATGACTCTAATGGGGACACAATTAAAGGAGCCCGCCGAGGCGGGGAGAAGAAATACACTGAGGTGTGGGCCTTTCCGGGTGTCGTGCTGCGGATCTGGACATCTGCAACGCCCAACCCGAACATCCACACCTTGCAGTTATAGTTCTTTCAGGAAACCCAGAAACAAGTCACTGCAGGTCCTTCACTGCTGAGGCCAGGGGACAGAATCACTGCCCAGGCAGCCGGTTCCACAGGCGGACGCAGGACGCACTCTCAACAGAGGGCCTTCCCCTCTGCCTGTCGGGACCACTCTTCACCCCTTCTCCCTCGTCTCATCTTGGAAACCTCTTTCTTTCACTTCTTCTGCCCGGCTCCCCCATCTCTCCACGACCCAGCCATCGGCGACCACGGGAGTGCTCGGCTTCCAGCAGTTTGCCTGTCCATCCCACTGAACCTCAGTCCTCAACACTCAGGTGTGTCAAGGAAAATTAAGAACTTTTGAGAGGCACCAGGGAAAGAAAACGTTTAGCCAGTGATGACCGCAAACCACGAACACTGGCCACATCTGGTCACTTCCTTCGCATAACTCAAAAACTTTATCAAACACTCCATGGGGGGTCTTGTAGACTACGCAGGTCTAAAGGCTGATTCCGCATGCATCCAAGTCAAGCATTTTAGGAAAAAAAGAAGACAAACTGAGAAACCAGGAGGCTGGGACGTGAACAGGCTCCCCCTCGAGCCTCTAACTTGCTGACTGGCAGCAGCGACACCACTGGGACAGTTGTGCTGACTGGGGTCCGGTGGGTCCTCCTTGCCAGCTGTTGTGGCAGTGACTCAGAAAGCAACGCCTGTCCTTGTTAGCTGCTTCAAAAGTTAGGTGTGCTCCCAACTTATCCTAGTTCACTTTAATAACCTCCTGCTATATTCTATATGTGTGTGTAACTTTTAAACCGGGAAACTCCAGTCCTCCCAAATTGACTGTGATACTTTTTTATAAGAATTAGTCTTGTGTGTGTGTGTGTGTGTGTGTGTGTGTGTGTGTGTGAGAGAGAGAGAGAGAGAGAGAGAGAGAGAGAGAGAGAGAGAGAGAGAGAGAACACACCTATTTGTTGTTCCACTTATTCATGGTTCATTGGCTGACTCTTGTACGTGCCCTGACCAGGGGTCGAACATGCAACCTTGGTGTTTCGAGATGAACCTCTAATCAACTGAGCTACCTGGCCAGGGCCTGGTCCTTCTTTTTAATGGCTTTTTTTCCCCCTACCATTTTAATGTATAAATTCATTGGTACTCATTTTATTCAGTGTTGTACAACCGCTGCTAATATCTTTATCCAGAACCTTTTCATCATCCCAAGAGGAAACCTCACACCCATTAAGCAGTCTCTCCCCACCCTTCCAATCCCCGAGCCCTTGGCAACCATTAATCTGCTGTCTAGCTCTACACATTTCCCTATTCTAGATATTTTGTATAAATGGAATCACTCAATACGTGGCCTTTTAGGTCTAGCTTCTTTCAGTTAACATACTGTTTCAAAGTTCATCCACATTGTGGCATGTTCCGGTACTTCATTCCTTCTTTCGGTTAAATAACATTACGGTGTGTAAGCCTCACAAAATGAATGTTGGTGCCTGGGTAGTATTCGGCTGCAAGCTGCCAAACTTAAGGAATATACCTATGTGACAGGGGGATTTCTTTCTAGTGGTCCTACACATTTGAGCATTTTAGGTGGTGAGGACAAATCCAAATGCACCTGACCCCCACCATCCATTCATTCATAATCTGATAACTTTCTATCTGTACTCAAATTCCATCCTTCCAGGCTGATGAGCTGCTAGGTTATCATACTGCTAGTGACTGCTACGTTTGATCAGTCTGTCCAGGTATCTTTCCTCCTTTGTAACTCATAAATAATTAGTGGAGTAGTAATTTGAGACTCTGAATATCCCATTTCCAACAAGCCTTTACACAAGAGTTTAGCATTCACTGACGATTCTGAAATGATTATACTGGTGGCTGCAAAATGCTGATTTTATAATTTTATCATTCTTCTACATTCATTAGCTTGCGAGAAGACCCTCTCCCCATCCTCGCCTCTGCCTCTTTTCACTATCACTGTGAACGCACAGACACTTTTTTAAAAATCAGTGTTTACTACCATCTTTTTCCTTTTTATTGCTCCAATTGCCCCAAATTTGATGAATGGGAGTCTCTGTAAGCTAACTTCTGTGTTCTTTTCATACACCACGTTCCTGTTGTTTGGATCTTGGACTGATCCTTTAATTTTTATAACCTCCCTTGTCTTTTGGGTTTAATATCTGGAAGATTTCTTCAACTTTACCTTCTACTCGTTAAAACTGCAGAAGGTGGCCAGTGGGCCTTTCTTTCGTCACTTTTTAAAGACAACTTCTCACAGTTCTTTCTTTCTCAAAAAGATAGAAAGGAGATAATTGAAGGATATAAGCCCGCATAACTGTAAGACATTAAGGTCAACTACTGTACATTTGTTCATATTTATAATTATTTAATATGCAGGTGGTAGGTCCATTCGCCAAGCAGTAGAAATGGCATCATTCCCCTCAGTAACTCAATGTGACATTCTTCTGTTAATGACAGTCTATATATTTGGGAGTTTTCTGGAAAATATATTGCCTGGCATGACTTTAAGAATGGCTCTAACTAAAAAGTCCTTTAGAGCACACATAAACCTTGGTTCAACAGGTCCAAGAAGAACCTAATAGTTATGAAAGAAACATCAAAAGCCGGGAAAACACCTCAGGTGATTTTTGGTAAAATAGAAACAGAGCATGCCGGGGCCCCCGAGGAAAGAGCCTGTGTGTCTCGCAGCGGCACACCTGCCCGTCTCTGCTCTGCCTGCCGTGCTGGGGCGCGGCGTCTGCAAACCACTTTTCTGGGGTTGCTGTTAAGTTCTCTCAATACAAGGTGCTGGTGGGAGTTCAGGAAACAAGGAGAGGGATGAAGATGTTCTTCCTCTCCTTCCTCATCTGCTTCCAGCGGCGTCTCTGCAAGTGTGCACTCCTTCGACGATCCCAGCCGCGGCGACAACCACCCCTCTGTAGCAGTCCCAGAACTCGCAAGGCAGGCCCCGATCGGGACGGCGGGCGTCTCCCTCCTTGCGGTCCCTGCACCGCTCTGGGAGCCCCCTCCTGCGTGATTCCAGCCCTGGCTGACAAGGCTGTCCCCAGGGCACAGCAGTGAGTATGCTCCCTGGCTCTGCAACTCCACTTCCTTCTCCCAGATCTACGGGTGGCAGCCGCGTCACTCAGTCACTACTTTCGGGACTACTTTGCCCTCCCCTTTCATTCCATCACTCTTTCCAACAGTATTGTAACAAGTTCTCTGCATTAAGGCTCCCCTCGGCAGGTTACTCTTTTTTTCTGACGGGCCCCTGACGAATAGGGCCTCCCTGAGGATAAACACTCCTAAAAAGCCTCTATGAGTCCTCATTACCACCAAGAGTTAAAGGCACGGTGCTTCATCTACGGTTACGGCTGCAAAAGCATAATCTGACTTTCACCGTTTGATCGATAAAGCCCTACGTCTCTAGAAGATGGCGAACGTACTCGAACGTGAAGTCCTAAATTAAAGACGGTATACACCACTTTCCCAATTAAGTAACCAAACGCATGACAGACCCTTTTCCATAACGTCTGACTGATACGAAAATGGTTTGTATACTGCTACAATGGCCAAAAAAAAATCACCCCGTCTTTCAATGAGGAGCTGAGACTGTGAGAGGGTTGCTGCCGTCTCCAATTTTGCAAAATGCAGCCATGCCTTGTCACTCAGGTGTTCAGTCGCTGCCTTCGACGTCCTTTAAAATGAGTAATGACAATGACAAGAAAGCAGATACAAACAGTATTTTTAAAAGCAAGTGTCAGAGTACATCATAAAGATATCACTCAATAACATTTTGAAAATGCACTTCTTGGACTCTTCCTGATTCTGTTACATTCTCTAACACACTTCCAGACGGCTCCACAGCTCTGTGACACGCCGAGGGAGAAAGTGACTGGCTGGTACAGGCAAACCAAACCGGGGGACGGCAAGGTTTTACACGTGCTGGCTGAGAGCGTGGGAAGTGGCTGAGGAGAGAGACCTTTAAAGGAATATTCTTACAGAGATGATGAATAGAGAAGAGCAGTGGAGAGAGAGAGACTGGAACCATGAGAAAAAAGGGAGGGAGAAAGAAGGAAAAAAAGACTAGAAAGACAGTAGATGAAAAAGAGGCAAGAGGGAGAGCAGGAGGGTCCAGGGAGGGCCCAGCACCTCAGAGCCAGTGCTACCACTTCAGGGTGGGTGTGTCAAGGTTCCACGAGGTAGGCTGATGGCAGGGTCCACACCCCATGAAAGTGAGCCCTCTGGGGCAGCTAGCGCTGCAGGGCTCTTTGCTCAGAGAAGCCTACTTCGGATTATTTGTAAAACCCTCTCCCTGAAGCAAAGGATGGTGAATCCCACATTCGACTTTCACAGTGGAAGAAAATAGATATTCCTGTCAAAATAAACACACCAGTCCCAGGAGGAAAGTCTGAAGGGAGAGCCTCAAATCCCGGTAGAGACACTCTCCAAAGGGCTCCTCGTTCTCTTTCCTCACCTGCAAACCGAACAGCCTTCTGGGTACTCGGTGATGCCAGAGACACGTGACTGGGCTTCATGGAAACGAGCGGGGTAGACGAGCTCAGTCTGTAGGCCATTTTGGAGAGAAAAACTTCAATAACAAAACTTCTGGGTTTATTCCGAGGGTTACTATTGGTATAATTATTAGTAATTTTATGTCTCTTCTTCCAAAGAGCCTACACGTGCCTTTAAATAGCTACACCTTCTAATTTGCCAAAGGCAGGTTATGTTATGTTCAGCCTGGTAGGGGTTAGGAGACCAGTCACAGGACCAGGAGAAGCTCCTTCCAGTGGGTTTTCCTTTACCCTCCGGCCTTTACAGATAAACTTAGATAACAATCATAGTCTCCACTTTGCAAAGTGGTTACAAATAGGTTCACTTAGTACCTACAGTCACAGGGACCTCTTCCTGAAACACCTGCCTGAGGCCCGGAATGTGTTTATGCAATGGGCAAGGAAGGGGCTTCTTTTCAGGGACGGAGGAATATCCAAACGTAATCACATCATAACTGTTAAATAACTGGAGCCATCACGTGCCATCCGAAACGTACGCCGAAGCCTAAGACATGCTTAGGGAAGTAGAAAACCCACAGGAAGCAGTTCCAGAACACGTTTTGTTTGTTTGTTTGTTTGTTTTTAAAGAAAGAGAAGCAGAGTTGAAAAAACAGACAAAAGAGATGTAAAATTGGTCACAAAGAATAACCACTTTTTGGAAGGACGGAAAGTTTAACCTTTCTCAGGAACAGGAAGTATAAAACAAACTCAGTGTCATAGTAAGGTGCGTCTGTTGCCTAGCAACAAGAGATGTTACTAAAATTATATAAGAAGTGTAATCTCAGAAGAATGATAATAGGTAAAGAGAAGTCTCTGCAAATCAAACATTCCAGGTAGAAAACTTTCCTTCCAGGTTTCAAAAATAAATTGCCAATATTTTAGATGTATGAATACAGTATATCATTGATCAGTTAACTATGCTTTATTAATATTAATGGTGTAACAATAATGAATTCACTTCTACCTATTTTAAAAATGTCCTCTAGTTTTTGAAACCATTTTTTCCTATTTCTATTTTATTTGGGCAAATCAAATAGATATTATTAAGATTCTGTCAGCACATCATGTAAAAAATGGCTGCGGGGACCAGTGTGGCACATTAGTTTAAAGAAGCCCAGGAATTGTGGAAACTACATTATCTTAACTCTGCCATAACCTCATGGAATGGAGAGCACCAGGTACGGACTCGGTTTTTTATTAGAAAAATAAATGTCGTTGTGGTAAAATACACAAAACGCAAAATCCACCTCCTTAACCCTTTTTAAGTGTACAGGTCAGTGCATTCGGTATGGTCACACGATTGTGCTTCCGCCACCACCATCCTACTTCGGTTTTTAAAGTGAGCATTTTTAGTTTTCTTTCCAGTTCTGTGTGTTTACAGGTAAGAGGCTATACCAGACAAATGGCAACACGATGATGAGAAACCTGAGATCTGTTTCTGCAAGAAATTTTTTAAAAGTAAGGTTTTTCAGAAATCCAAGATTCATTTTGAAAGGAATTACTGCTAGAGGTTCAAAAAAGGGAGAAGGGCTCTTAGAAGCACAAATCGGGTGTGGAAGGACATGTGGGGGCCTCGGGACACGTGCTCTGCCAGGGCCACCGACGTGCGCCCCGGGTGCGTGGTCTGCTCTGAGCCGAGGTGCGCGAGATGCGCGGAGACCTGCAGGGCTGCCCCCGGAGAAGGCCTGTGTCACGGACCGCTGATCCCCGGTCCAATGCAAAGATCATTTTGTTGCTAATCTGGAGAAATTGATCTCAGTGTTCACACTCATGGACAGAAAAAACCCAACAGTCATGTAAAATGAGCCCCAAATCAATTATTCTAAGGAATTGAACATTGGTTCAATGGCTGAAAATTGACATTACTGCCTGGCTTTGAAATACAAAGGAAAAGTGAGTCAAAAAAATAAATACCGAGTCACCAGTGAGGTTCTGTTGCAGCTGAGTGACGGATTCCTACAGCTGGGATTTAATTAATGCAACGACGCCTATAGTCGAGGTCTTTAAAAGTTCATATCAGGACTCATAATGCCGCATTTCCAAAGGGTTTGGGAAAGGATAAGTACCTGTTTTCTGAATGCCACGAATTCCCTTAAACTATCCAACCTCTCCCACTTCATTCAAACATGTAGTTCGAAGTGGGCATCTGTGTTGTTAGGACCTAAAAGAAGAAACGAGGGCCGATTCTCTGGACTGTGCGCCCTGCTTTGCAATGGAGCCGCTTTCACACGGGCACTGCCACGAAGTGTGCGGCGTGGGGAGCGGCGGCAGGAGAAGGGGTTCAGTCATGGACAGAACAACAGTGGCTGACAAAGAGGCTTTGCAGAGCGTCAGAAATGACTACTGCTAGGTATTAACTGCTACAGTTTCTAAAAATGTTGTAACTCCTTCTTTAATTTTGCTTGTTTCTATGTGAACCCGGAGAAAGATGACACCTACCAAGAAGGGCTCCTGGTGGCTAACCGGGCTCACATTTTAAAAACAGAGCCTCGCAGCCACTTTTACGTGGGGGCCTCTCATGCGAACTGCACTTCACGGAGAAGCCTGCACTGAACCGCCTGCCTGCACTACGTTCCGGCCACCTCGGCCGGCCCTTATAAAGAAGTTGCTGCCCTGGCCAGTGTGCCTCCGTTGGTTGGGCGTTGTCCCGCAGAGCGAAAGGTCGTTGGTTCAATTCTGGCCAGGCCACAGGCCTGGCTTGTGGGTTTGGACCCCGCCCCCTGCCCCCACCCTCCCCTGTTAGGGTGCATGTGACACGCAACTGATGGATGTTTCTCTCTCATATCAAGTTTCTCTCCCTCTCTTTCGTCTCCCTTCCCCTCTATAAATAAATAAATAAATAAATAAATAAATAAATAAATAAATAAATAAATAAAATCTTTTAAAAAAAGTTCCTGGAATCCTATTTCAACCAATGGGACTGAGGCTTTCCCTGTCCAACTGGAACGGCACAGATCGGAGCCACCAGAGCTGCTCTATTCTAGCCAATTAGGAGAACGCCTTTTGGACCAATCACACTGCGAGGGTTTTGGGTTCTCATTGGGATGAGGATGGACCAATCAGGCACCAGGGGCAGGGGCTTCTATCTGTGTAAACCAGCTCCCCTCCGGCTCTGGGAGCACATTTTCCCTTTCCGTTGACGCCTGGGGACTGTGTTTCCCTAGTTGAGCCGAAACACTGAAGATGGGTTGACACTGTTCAACTCTATTAATGGCTATTGTTTCTCGTGGGCGCTGTTGGGTAGCACGGCTGGTGGTAAAGTAAAACAATGTCATTCTCTGAGGGCACACTAGCAACTGGCTGGGGCTGGAGAAACTCTACAACAGAAGGGCAAGCACTAGAAAGTCAGGAAGGTAATCCAACGCTTAAACTTTTTGTTTTGAAAATACACAAAGAAGACAATCTACTTGTGAATAATTAGGAGTTTAATAACCCTAAAACCAGCTACATGTCCGTTTAATCCATTTTATAGTTATAACTGTTAAGGGGAAGAGAGGTACGAAACTCGCTACCACAACTTAAATTTTCGGAAAATTTCCCCCCAAATAAAACATGCCTACCAGCCTACTTTTTAAAATGTAACTAAAAATAGCCCCAGAGCTATAAAACCAACTTGAGAGAAAGCATAAGGAATGTCTACACGCCAACTACTGTTGAACACAGGACTGAAGGCCTATTCTCGATTAGCCCATGCCTTTATTTTCCTATCAAAATACACACCACCAAAACTTTCTCATACCTTCCATTAACACATTTCCCCCTTTATCTTTCTTGTTTTGTTCTGATGAGGAAAAATTATATGCTTGTAGGTTTGTTAAAAAATTTTTCAACCAACAGAGCAATACATAACACTTAAGGTAAAAGTCTGCTGAGGTGTGATTTGCCTCTGCAAGGGTCTCACCTGGTGCTGGCCCCCCTTGTGAAAGAAAGAGACTGACAAAGTCTGACCTGGATCTGGGTGTGTGTGTGTGTGTGTGTGTGTGTGTGTGTGGGTGTTTTGCCTAAGCCATTGATTTTACATGTAAAAAGACATCAAGTGACTTCCCTCCCAGGCTTATCCAGCTTGGGCAACTGTAGTCACAGCAGAATCCAATTCTTCATTTCATTTCAATTTACAAATGGGAAATAAAATTGATAAATGAATGAGCAGCACTAGAGGTAATGGCGAACTCCTAAAGGGTTAGGATGGGTTGGCAAAGTATCTTGAGCAGTGACAGGCGCGCCTCCCCTGTAAATAGTAGACAATAACAGAGGTAAAGTACACTTTGAGAACACAAAGCATGCTCTGTCCCAGGCCTACCAATGGTCTTTCTAAATGCAGCCAGTGCTTGCTGATCCCATAGGGCCGGGGGAGAGCAGATGAGTTCACCGGTGAACAAACGTTACCAGAAAACACGCACAAACACGTACATCAGCAGTAGTATCAGCCAAGGCCCACACAATGCAATTATTACTCCATAACAACATAAGCCACTCTTGGAAATCACACCTTATTTTTCCAAGCCGCGCTAAGCAAAAACAATAATCAAAAAATGGTTCTACTTTGTGATTGTTTCTGACCCCTTGATGATAGCAGAAGTCACTACCTCATAACAGATTACAGGCGCGTGGAGCCCTCTGAGGTGGTCACGGTGACAGCTCCGAGGCTGTCAGCCCCAATCAATCACCTTCCATTACATAAAGGTTTTCCAATTTTGTGCTTCTCTCAAAAGCTTTGCTTTGCCGGGATTAAGCTGAAGCATCAACATTCGAACTTACTGCTCCTATTACTGCTCCCTAAATAAAGGCTATTAGAAGAGAAATTAGCTTTTCCACAGTGGGAACTCAAAATCAAAGCTGACCACAGCGATGTGGCCACATATAAAATATATTTAACCACAAAGACTTCACAGGTGCACATTATGCAAACTTTATGAGCAACCCCAGGAGGGAGGGGGTATTTAAAGTGCCAAGAGAAGGAGAGGTCTGTGCGTTGTACGACCGAGCTCCTGAAATGAACATCGAGCAATTCCAATTTATTCACTGGAGTGCCACAGTACTCCTGGATTTCAGAAGCAGTCTCCCAGGAGTTTTATGCTGTATGGTTTCACTACCTTGTACCTGTGATCTTCATGATGGAGAAAAGTCATTTTTCTAAAATATAGCAGATATGTCTAGGGCGGAACAGTTTAAAATAAATTTTAAAAGGCATTTAAAAAAAATAAGAACACCTCAGAAAGGGACTTATCTTATTTATCTTTGCAATCCTGATCGTTGGGTAGACATTTGCTGCATTAAGACACCAAATCCGTAAGATGGGAGCCTGTTTATATAAATATGATCAAGGTTGCAATCATGCACATTCTTCTGTCCCAATTAACAGGCGATCATCATGATTTTTCATGGCTACATAAATGTGACAAGAGACAGAAATAGAGCGGGAAGAACAAAAAGTGATGAAGAGGGAAGAGACATATTTCAGGGTTGGTCTCGAACAGACCTAGGGGCTAACTAGGGAGATGGGAGAGAAAGTGGTCCCAAAGCAGTACATTGCGACATGTGTTATTGGGCCCACGTGGGGTTTTTTAAAATGTTAATTTATCGTCAACATTAAAATATTGGGAAGTTTCACTTACAGGTCCAGATTTCAGGCTTCTCCTAAAAAAGTAAACAAACAGATGATCTGGCAATTCTCGGCCTGCATCCCCACAGGCAGAAATCTGCTGTTTGTTCTCTCGTTTGCCACTGGAGGCAACCGCGGTGGCCCACCGCACCCACCGAGGGTTCCTGCCTGGTCTCCAAAAGCACTGGGAGCGATTAAGGGAGGTCTGAGCCTGAAAACACAGGAAGCATCGGAGAGGAAGCTTATTTTGAGATAAAGATAATGCGTCTACGAAGAACGTGTACAGGTTGAGAGGGTGCTGGGACAGGCCAGAGAAAGTGGTGGGCAGTAGATGAAGACACAGACCTTGAGGCTCCAGTGACGTTCAGATCTGAGATGCAGAACTGTTGGCTGCCCGTGAAACCATCCAAGAGAGTCAATGAAGTAGCTTAAAGAAGAAGTGCCAAGAAAAAAAGGGCAGAGGACTGAACCCTAAATACTGTCCTCAACAGAAGAGAGTGAGGAAAAAAAAAAAGCAATCAAAGAGATAAAGGGAGGCTGAATTAGCACCAGAGTCTCTCCAAGACCTGGTGCCACCCCACCTGTCTGGCTTCCTTTTCTCCGCCTCTCCAGCAGGCGCCCTTGGCCGCAGCCAGCCAGTCCTCCTTGTTGTTTGAGAAACTGAGTTCTGTTGTCTGCCTCAGTGCCTCCTTCAAACCTGTGTTTCTTGCTGCCGGAAAAGCTGTTTTCTCCCACCTGCCACTGTCACGTTTCTATTCCTCTTTCTACAATGAGCTCCAGTGGCCCCGGTGTGGCTGCTCCCACGGTGCCCTGTGTGCCACGCGCAGAGCCTTCCTTGCGCTGCCCTGCGTCTGCCGCCTCCCTGCTCGACTGAGTGCCGGGCACCGGGCCTCTCCGACGTTTGGTCCTCAGTGCGTGGCGTGGCATTCGACAAACAGCAGAGCAAAGGGAGGGAAGGGACAAACAGCTGGAGTGGTTGGACAAATCTCGGGGTAATGCCGTGTCACAGAAATCAGGGAAGAAGAGCCATTTCTAGTGGAACAATCTCAAATACCAGGAGTCATTCAAGGGGAGTGAGAGTGAAGAGGGGTGCTGCACTTTAGCAAGAACCTGTCACTAGCAAGTTTAGGTGGGTGGTGGCTTCTGATACATTACTGGAAAGCAATTTGGTGATATGTCTTAAAAGGCTTACTACCACTGCTCACACGCTGGGTCTAAATAAATCTACTTGGGAAGTCTATCTGCAACGGACAACGTGTTTTATTTGTTTTGTTTTTTTCCCTGGCTGTTCAGATCTAACCCCATTTCCATTTTGGGGGTGCTCCCCTCCCACTGGGGATGCCAACCCGGTCAGATTCTTCCGCTGTACACCCCCATACCCAGCAGTCAGGCCTGGCCGTTCGGGTGCCCCTCCTCTGACCAGGGAGTCGCCTCGCTCAGCGACTCTGGCTTCAGCATCCCCACCTCGCTCTCCCTGCCCAGGGGCGGCTGCGCTGACCCCTGGCCCCCAGCATCCTGTCACTCCTCTGAACCTCAAACAACCCTCTAATCGGGACCCCGTTTTTACAAGACAGCCAGAGCCAGTCTCTGACCTGGCTCTGGAAACATCCTTGACTGACATCCTGCCTGATAGGAAAAAAATCCTAAATATGGGGAAAAAAGCTTTATGTGTATAATGCAACATTATTTATAGAGTGAAATGTGGAAATAATCTAAACTCCCCCAAACAGGAGTATTTAAGTAAGTGATAGCACAGCCACTTGATAGAACAGCTGTACTAACAGTACTAAAAAGAAAATAGGTTCATAATAAAATGTTACAAATAGAAGGGTTTAAAATATATCATTGTACTCTTATGAAAATACCATTTGTAGGGAAAAAAATGCCTGGAAGTACCAAAATATTGAACAGAAGTATCTTTTCCTTAAAATCATAATTCTTTTTAAAATTCTGAGGATACAGCTCCAACCCTGCCTCCCCCCCACCCCCCCCCACCCCACTCCGCCCCGCGCTGGGGAGGAACCAATGTTAATTACCTCTGTTCTTCTGCACCATCCTCACGGTCTGACGACTTCCGTGCTGCCCATCCTGGATCCTTCTGCCTGCCCTTTCCCTCCACCCTCCGTGCGGCCCTCCCTCCCTCTCTTAAACAGGATCACGGAGTCGGCTTATTTTGCTTCTGCACTTTACCGGGAGAAGCTGCTCCTGCCCGTTCTTCAGACCTGTGCTCAGTGCTGTGTCCTCCTGGACACCTCTGGAACCCCTGGGCCAGCTGGGATCCTTTTCCTCCGGTGCTGCATATTAATGGTTCATGAGGGTGTCCCTCCCAGGTGCTCTAAGTTCCCCGAGGGCAGGTACTGTGCCCTGTGTACCTTTCAGCTCCAGCACCTCACCCAGCGCCTGATGTAACCATGACGCCCAGTAACTGTGTTGGCGTGGAAAGAAGGATGAGTGAGTGGGCAAGGGAGCGCTAAGTTTGAGGGCAACATGCTTTGAAGGCAGACAGGTGTTAGTAGAGGACTGGGCATTTCTCCTCCGAGACTGAACGGACGATGGCACCAGGAAATACAGACGTGCATGTGTGTGCCGAAAAGGGAGCTGAGGAATTTAACTAGATTGTGCCCACAAAGGAGGGTAAAAGGAAGAAGAAACGCAAGGAAACAACAGCCAAGAAGAATATTCTGGACGAACAGTAAGATCAATAAAAGAACCTGTGTGGTTATCGTTTTGCTTCAGATTGCTTGTGTTTGTGGAAGGGTTTTCAAAATAATCCCTTGAGAGATTCAACTGTCTCCAGGGTCAGTGAAACAGAGCAGACTACTTCTTGTGGAGCTCAGTTTCTCACCTGTGCTGTATTAGGCTCCGCAGAGCCAACCCACGGAAAAGTGCATGCAGCGCAACACGGAGATCAGGCGGCAGCACCCCTGTCCCCCCACCCCCCGCCACGCAGGCGCCAGAGACGGCTTTCTCTAGTGTCCTGATGGGTAACGGGCTTCAGCTACTAAGGTCTGCATTTCGGTTTATTTTTAAAAATCAACTCCATGGCCAATCATCGCTAACTCCATAGCTCCGGAACATCCCTGCACGGCTTACTCGTGGTGTCACCATTCTTCTCAAAGGCTCCAGCATGCCAGCTTCGAACAGTCTCTGAGTCTGATCAGTTGAGGCAGCTCTCGGTGACCAATTTAAACTTTCATTTGACCAGAACTGGCCTTTACTAAGGACTCTCTAGAACGAGTCACTATGCCACCCGACTTGTTCTCATTATTTTGCAGAATCGGCACGGGCACTAGTCGCTGTCACCCTCATTTTACAACCCAAGTTGTCAGGGGGACCGCCCCCGCCGCGGCCGGGGTCTGTGCGGCTCCACGCCCACGCTGGCCTGTGCTCATCTCAGCCATTCCGAGGAGCTGACGGCACACCCAATGGGCCCAGGTGAAGAAAGTGTTAATGCAAACGTTAGCCAGGCTGATTTCTAACCACAGCACTGAAACCTTGCTAAAATCACAATAAATGTGCTTAGACAACATTACGTAATAGTCAATATGCTGAGAAGCAATAGCGTCCCTCAACCCGAGTCATTCAGAATTCTCAGTCTGGCCTTTCACAATTGGCCCCGTCCCTCAGACTCAGACGAGGCCCTATTTTGAATTCTAATGAGAACTAGGCACACTGAATATTTAAACTGCAATTACAAAGATCCCGCTTTTACACAGATGTCCTTAACACAAGCAACAGATCTGAAAATATACATAGGTACCGATGGAAAGTATCCGTCTAGTGTTCATTTAGAAGCTGGAAAAAGGCAATATTGTTCTCCACTTGATGCTATTACTGAGGCAGGGGGCGATGAAGAAAAGGGAGTAAAAACCACGCAAAGACCTCAGCAAAAATTTTAAAGCCCGGGCTCCGAGTGAAAGGTTCACAAAGAGGCGCTTGAATCCTTTGTTAACAACTGAACAAACAAATTCATCACCAGGCCCTTCTGTGTGGCCCCCTCGCAATTCGGTCTGTACTTATAACTAGAAATTTCCTCACTGCGAAAGCATCTATGACTGACAGATCAGATCGGCGAGGAAGATATGCTGAGGACAGGGAAACAAAAGACCATTTCACGGTTCACAACCTATTTCTGCTCTCCCTTAAGTAAAATGATGTACCGGCGGCCATCCCTAACTGAGAGCACTCAAGTGCTCCCAGTTAAACAGTTAGAGGGCCTGGGGAGCACTGACCCCCTTACAGGGAAGTGAGTTGCTTAATTCCCACCCCTCAAAGAGGTAAAACATACCTTGCCTGCAGTTTCCTGTACACGTATGTTTGCGTTTACACAGGAAATGATCGATCTGGGCTTGCATTTGGGAACAGCTCTGTCTTGAGTCTCCTGGACCGAGCCCCTGCCCCCCAGATACTTATATATTTGTATGGATACTCATACACTCATGTTCGTAGGGGCATCCCTCACAATGGTCTAAAGATGGAAACAACCCAGGAGTCCACCGACAGACACATGGACAAACAAAATGCTGTCCATACGTTCACTGGAATGTTAGCCTAAAAAAAGGGAAGGAATGTGTGACACGTGCTACGACACAGAGGAATACTGAAGGCATCGGGCCAAGTGAAAGAAGCCAGATGCAAGAGGGTGAGCGCTGTGTGGGTCCACCTCGATGAGGTCCCTGAGTAGAGACGGAAAGCAGAGTGGGACTGGCCGGGGCTGGGAGAGGGCAGTGGCGAGTCAGTGTTGAGCGGGGCAGGGTTTCAGGGTGCGGTGATGAGAAGTTCTGGACGTGGGTGGTGGCGATGGTGGCCCAACAACGTACCTGTGCTTAGTGGCATTGAGCTGAGCACTAGGAAACCGTTACAATGGTAAATTTTATGGTACGTATATTTTAGCACAATAAAACACATTTTTTAAATAAAAGATCTGGCTAAGTTTGCATAGGGCTGCTGGGCCTACTCAAAGCAAATTGTACAATACGCTTTGTGTTCAAAGGCTTAACATTGATCAGTGAAAGTCTTGGAAAGTAATTGCTAGGTGTCGTCAATACAGGTCTCACGTCCCCAGAGCTTTGAAGGCCACAGGCTGAACCTTCATCAGTGTGGGAACACTAGCGCCGCTTGTCAACAAACACAAACCCCCCTTTAAAAGTACAAACGCACTGCGCTTTCCTTTGGCGGTATCGGGTATCAAAAATGGTTTGAGGATAGCCGCTGGGTGTTGGTCTACAATATTGATGGAGCTGCTGAGTAAATATTAGGAAAAAATTGAAGGGATGGGGGAAACAAATCTCTCTAAAGTATTTCCATAGAAAGAATAAAGACATTATTTCTTTCAGCACGGAACACTGTTGCGCGGTTGCACTTCTCCCTTCTGAGTCACTACCTATAATTCTATTATAGGTAGTATGTATTAAAGATAATATATATATATATAATAACTACTATACAACATATAAATAAATATAAGTGAGGCATGAGATAAATTTATAGGTAATATATTTTAAGAGACCAAGTTTTTAAAAACATGCATTTCAGTCATTTTGGGAGTCTCTAAATTTCTTCTGTTTAAGAAAATAAAACAGAGTTCAGCTCTGAAGGTTTTATGGTAATTTCTGGGTGTCAAAAGCAACGCTAGGTAATACCAGAAAATTAAAAACTGGCAACAGTATTAGTAACATTCTTCACTGCAACGTCGTGAATGGCGTGTGCTGGAGGCCACATGCAAACCCCGAAACGTGCTGACACGTCTATGAATATGTTCATTCCAGAATGATAGCAACACGATTGCTTAGCACGTAAAGAAAGGCCTCAGGAAAGTTACCGGTGAATTGGGAAGAGCCTTCCTACTTCAGACCTATAATGATAATAGCTGATACTTGCTCGTCGCTTTCTCTGTGCCCAACACAGTTCTAAGTGCTATATATCTATACAGCTGCCTCTACGTCAGTATCATCTATAACTCCATCTTTATCTCTATTAATCCACTTATTCCTTAAACAACCCTCTCATCCCCGTTTCAGAGACGAGGAGCCCGAGGCATAGGGGCGTCCTGGCCTCCCGCGGTCACACAGTTGGCGAGTGGGGCAGCCAGGGTGTGAGTGCAGGCTCTGGGGCCGGTCCAAGCAAACACGGAAATTCGGCGAAGACGGGCAGCATTAGACACTTGACATATTCTGCGCAATTTAATTTTGATAACCACGCCATCCACTTTTTTACAGCTGAGGAAACTAGGTTCAGCAAGATTAAGTTTATACAGAAATCAAAGATAATAAGAGAGGGAGGTGGGCGTGAACCCACTTCTCTCGGTCTCCAAAGTTTCAGGATCGAGGGCTAAGAACAAAGGCCCTGTGGACAGAAGCCCTGTGGACAGAAGCCCTGCGGGAAGGTTGGGAAGGCAAAACCAAGGAGGCTTTGCTTCTGGTGGGAAAGAAGGAAGCACGTGCCTCTGGGAGCAGAAGCACAGAGCGGGCTGGCAGCTGACGGATGTGAACTGGGGTCGGGGAGCAGAGCAGGTGATAAATGGGAGGCCGGAGGCCCCTCAGAGTCTCTCCGGGGTCCGGGTTCCGGGGTCCCTCCCCACCTGGCTCTGCCTCTGCCTCGCATGCTGCTCGCAACTGCTGTTGGGCCGGGACACAGGCACGGGAGGCAGCGCTTCTCAACCTGAGCATCCCCGGCGGCCCCTGCACGGTCTTCGTTCCACAACCAGATGGGTCGGGGGGCCCATTACATTCTTCATACTGAAAGCGCTACAAGGGAGGCAAGCCATGTGCTTGGATCGCTGGTTTTTTTATTGTATTGTATTTCTATTAATAATAAAAGTACTAGCTTTATAAACCTGCTGCACCTTTGTGAGATGCAGCACCAAATAATCACTGTGATTTCGACAACTGTCCCCCACGTATTTTGCCGTGTATAATGAGCACTTTTCTGTCCAGATTCTTGAGGGAAAGACAAGGATGCACAATATACATGGGTAGTACTAATTCTGCATCTCTGTGAATGTTTTTATTTCTTTCACTTACGCTTATGCATCAAAAGTGTAACCCTAGAAAGCAATACTGATATCTGTATGCAAAATAATAACCCGGAATATGAAAATCTATTGTGTTTCTAAACATAAGTAAAATTTTGAATTAAAAAAATTAAAAATGAAAGATTTTTTTTCCTGAAAGTTTGGTCCAAAAATGTGGGTGGGCATTATACACGGGAGTGCATTATACACGGCAAAATACGGTATCATCCCTTGCCTTTGGGAAAGGCGCTGTTCAAGGGCAGGCTGATTCAGACCTCGCAAAAGGCGGCATCAGAACTCCTGCAGAACAGCAAGTGCCCACCTCAGAGCTGCTTGGCGCACTTGTCAAATAATGAACACTCCTGAAATCCAACCTAGCCCTACTCAAGCAGACCCTCCAGGGGAGAGCCTGGGAACCAGCACATAAGTCACTCCATGTGATTCTCATCTTGGCATGGGAATCCCCATGTTTCTTACAAGGTATTAAGAAGTAGAGTGATCTTCAAAGATAATATCGCAGAGTATAAGACCTGAACTCCCTTGAGCTTCCGAACCTGGGCTCTGGGCTGCTCTCAAGGTCTATCTTCAACAGCCCAGCTTGTGACTGAATTAAAACAAGGCGTGACAGTGAACGCGGCTGCCTTTAACAACCAGGAGCTGTATTGCTACCAATCTGCATACTGTCACACAATTTCCCAAACTAGTATTCTCTGGAAACATTCAGAAAGGCTTCTTATTTTACATTTTAAGAAATTAATGCATTATCCTTCCCCTGAACTTACAACAGTTCGTTTCATTTGAACAAGGTTGAGGTTATCTAGTAATTTCAGGGCTTCATCAAATGGGACTGTCCATTTCAGAGGAGCAATCAAACCCCTGTGGTCATTAGACGAACGTGGGTAACGCACAGCGGAGTGGACCGCAACGACGCGAGAGGCAGACCCTCACTGGAGCTCTCTTACCGCAAGATGCTGACTTTCTGTCCACCGTGTTCACACGCCTGGTCTCAGTGCGAAGTTTCTCGTCTGTTTTTTCCACCAGGTTGGCAAGGTCATCAATGATCTCTATAAGGGAACCAAAGAGGCGTGGTTAATGCTCCAAAATACACTGTTCACATGCCGGCATCAGAGCTGTGGTGGTCCTCCCCAGCAGTAATTCTCCCAAGTGCAGTGAGTGAAGAGGCAAAGAACTCTGCCATTCTGATTCAAAAATGGGGAGAACTGTAGCAGCAAAGGGCAAAAACTGGTTTAACACCATTCCAGGAGACAGAGGAGAATTGCCCAAAGTTCAGGGGAAAGAAAGCATGACATCATGAGTTTATGGTCTGCCAAGCTGTCATTCAACTTATAAAGGTGATAGACGGATGGCAGAGTAGAGTACAGGGACAACTGGGATCCTTCTTGAGAAAAGTTCTTGATGTGAAATCCAGTCAACCACGAATGGAGAAGCCAGAGACCACAGCATGAGAGATGATGGTGAGGACGGAACCCGTTTAAATGCTGAAGAGAAGACAGACAGATACATGGGTTAGGTTACAGAAAGGTAGGTAGGCGTTATAAATGGTGAAGATGTAATTATAGCTGAAAGCCAGGAAGCATTGGGGTGGAGGGGGGGGGCGGTGAAAAGAAGCCGAAGGTGATAATTTCTTCATCACTCACAGCAGAGCCAAATCAAGCTGTTAAAAAGGAAAGCATTAGAAACTTATAGCTTTATAAAATCACCAAAGCTTCAATATTTTATGTAATTTTTTTTGTTAACCTTAGATGGACTTTTTAGTAATTAGTCTCTTGTAAAAAAACCCTTTATGTGGTTTATCTTTTTTAACACGAATCTTTTAAAAGTGAAATTAAGCACTTAACATTTAAGATAGCATATATACTACGATCCTAATTATGTAAAAATATTTCTGTCTATCCTTTCATATGTATGAACCTCTAAGGCTATATCTGGGTGATGCTAACCTAATGTCAGTAGTGATTAATGTCTAGGTGGCAGGATCCTGGGTGATCTTCCTTATATTTTCTTTATTGTTTGAATTTCTTACGATGAAAAATTTTTTTCAATTTTGATTCGCTTTCTTCCCTCTCTTCCTCTCTGTTTTAGCGATTGCTTTAGAGATATGCTGGCCACTACACATCACCACTTTTACTAAGAATTAAATAAAACGGATAAGTGAAAGATTCAAGTTGAGTTTTGAAGGCCACGGGGTGAAGACGCAGGAAAGGGCAACCCGTGCAAAAAGAAAGCACAAGAAAGGCCAGGCGAGTTGGGTGTTCTTTCCTCTGGCCTCCGGCTGTGCTCCCTGCAACTCTCTCTCTCTCTTTTTTTTTTTTTACCTATAAACTCTTATATTTTTGTATTCTAATTATCTGTTTGCATGTCTTTCTTTTTATAGAAAGACTATGACAGAAACGAACTTTTATTCATCTCTGTATCTCCCACCCCAGGAGAGTACCTGGTACACTGCAAGATAAAGCAAGGACTAAAAGATAAAGGCAATGAGCGAATGGAGCCTGAAAGATAAACGCATTAAATAATTGCAAAGCATTTTGCTGCTTCTTTAAAAAGTGGATCTAAGCCAAGTTTGCCAAATATTATTTACATACCACCTGTCCGTCCAATCTTTCGCTGTTCATTCGTAACCCTCTTCCCTGGTATTCAGTGGCGCGCTCTCCCCGACTTTCCCTTCCCTAGCCTACAAGCTCCTCTTCCTCTGAAGCATCGGTATCCCCAGGCGGTCTGTGTACGTTCACTCTATAATACTACCATGGTGATTTTATACACTTTCGGTTCATCAATATTTAAATTAAAAGCCTGAAAATTTTCTGCTTTCTGTAGCTCTCCAAAATTCTTGACCCACGTAGCCAGCTGCCTTCTACTTCTCCCCACCTGGAAACTCCCACGAGATGCTGACTCTCAGGTCTCTAAAGCTAAACTCTTCCTCTTCCCCCAAATATCGCACTCCTCAAATAATGGCACCGCCACCCACCTGCTGGCCCAGGACAGAAATCTCAAGAGTTGCATGGCCTTCTCCCTTTCCTATCTCTTTCATCAAACATTCTATTTTTAGCTACTCTAGTTGATTTCCAGCCCCAGTTATCTCTCAATCCTACCACTTCTCCTAAACTCTATTACTAATATCTCACAAAACTTTTCCAGGATTTCTGAGATAATGTCCTAACTTACCTTCCTGTTTCTGCTCCTGAATCCTTTCCATCCATTCTCCATGCTATAGCCAGCCAGGGAGGTACTTTTTTCATATTCCATTTAATTAAAATTTCAACAGCCATATGTGACTAGTGCCTATTATATTGAACTACAAAGCTCTAAGCACTTTTTTTTTTTTTAGAAAAAGAAAGAAAACCAAAACACATACCCACAACTACTATCACCATCACCACTGAGAGTTATTGCTTTCAAAAAAATCAACAGAAGGAATGAAAATAAATACTAAAAATGCATGACTCACTCAAAAGAGGACAAAAAGGACATACAGAGGAACAAACACTAGACAGGACAAAGAGAATAAAAATACCTAAATGGCAAACTGAAACCCAACTATATTAGTTGTCAATTAAATATAAATGGACAAACTGCTCAATTAAAAGACAAAGAATGTCAGGCAAGATTTTAAAAAAAAGATAATACAATTATACGCTTCCACAAAAAACTCACTTTAAATGCGAGGCATAGAAAGTATCTGCGTGAGAAAGCTGACATGATTTTATAAATATCAGACCAGATAGACTTCGAGCCAAGGAGTATGATCAGAAGTAAAAAGGAAGTTCTCATCATGATGACAGAACACATGTGACACAAATGGAAAAATCCCCCATTGTATTTAAATTTTAGGAAACTTCCTCTAAATAACCCATGGGATAAAAATCAAATCACAAGTGAACATCGGAAATGTTTTGAACTGAATGATACTGACGGTCCCAAAATAATAGCCCGTGGAATGCAACAAAGCGGTGCTTAGAGGGAAGCGCATTGCTTTAAACACATGTTAGAAAAGAAGATGTAAGAATCAATTATTAGACTAAAGGAGATAATCATATGATCATTTCAACAAATGCATAAAAAGGATCTGACACAATTCAGTATTCGCTCATGATAGAAATTCTCAACAAAACAAGAGTGAAAGGGAGCTTTTTCCACCCGATGAAGGGGGGCCATGGGAACTAACTCAGAGCCAACATCACACTTAGCAGTAAACGTTGAATGCTTTTTCCCTGAGGTCAGGAGCAAGGCAAAGACACTCTTCTGATAACTTCTGTTGAATATTTTATTAGAAGGCAAAAATATTTAAAAGAAAGAAGTAAATATGCATATCTGACATGATTGTGTACATAGAATACTCTATGGAATCTATTTTAAAACTACCAGTATAGATGATTTAACAAATCTGCAGATATAAAACCAATTATGAAGAGCAATGTATTTCTATATACTAGTGACAAGCAACTGAAAAAGGAAAGTAAGAAAATAATATAATTGAAAATAGCATCAAAAACTACATCAAATACCTAGAAATAAATCCAACAAAAAACGTGCAAAGCCCCTACGCTGAAAACTATAAAACAATGTGGGGGAAATCAAAGACCTAAATAAATGGAGAGCTATACCATGTTCATGAATTAAGAATCAATATTTTAAAGTTATCTGTTCACTCTCCTCAACTGATCTATAGATTCAGGATAATTCCCATCTAAATCCTAGCAGGTTTTAAATATGAAATTGGCCAACCAATTCTAAAATGTGCCTGGAATGCAAGTGGTTTAGAATTGCCAAAATAATCCTGACAGAGAAAAAATAAAGGTGGAGGTATTACATCACCAAAATTCAAGATTTATTATAAATATATAATAATCAAGATACTGTGGTATTGGAATAAGTATAGACAGATCAATCAGTGGAAAAGACAGAATCCAGAGATGAACCTCACGTGTGTGCACGCATGTGTGTGCTATGTGCTCATTCTGCTAATTCTCAACAAAGTTGTCAATAACAAAAGCGGTCAACGGCGGAGAGAATCGACTTTCCAACAAATGATGTTGGGACAACTGGATATCTGTGTGGCGAAATAAAAATAGCACTGACCCCTTCCTCCCACCACACACAAAAAATTAACTTGAGATGGTTCATACTAACTATAAAACATAAAACTGCAAGTCCTCTAGAAGAAAAAATAGAAAATATTCATGAAGCAGGGTGGGCAAAAAGTCTTGGACAGAACATAAAAGACTGCCCACAAAAAACAAGAAACTGGCCACCCTGACCAGTGTGGCTCAGTTGGTTGTGCATCACCCCATGAAACCCAAAGTCACCAGTTGGATTCCCTGTCAGGGCATGTGCTTGGGTTGTGGGTTCGGGCCCTGGTAGGGGAGCACAGGAAAGGCAGCCTATTCATGTGTCTCACCTTCTCTTTCTTCCCGCTTCCCTTCTCTCTAAAAATAAATTAAAAAAAAATTTTTTTAAAGGCCAAGAAACTGGTCAATTGAACTTCATAAAAAAATTTCTGCTCATCCAAAGATACCATTAAGAAAATTAATAAACAAACCACAGATTGGTAAATATTTATAAGTCATATATCTGATAAACTATCTGATTCTAGAATACCTAAAGAACTCTTACATATTAACAATAAAAATAGCAAACAAACCTAATTTAAAAATAGGCAAAAGATCTGAACAGATGTTTTGTAAAAGGAGACATACAAATGGCCAACATGCACATGAAGAGGAGCTCAGCATCATTAGTCATTGGGGAAATGCAAATTTAAACCACTGCAGGTACTACTCTACACCCATCGAATGAGAAAATTAAAGACTCACGATACTAATTATTGGGGAAGATCTGGCGCAAAGGTAACTGCAGAAGTGTTGGTCAGTTTAATCAAGTTAACCATACATCTACCCTCTGACCCAGAAATTTCACTCCTAAGTATTTAGCAAACAAAAATAAAAACATATTGCCCAAAAAGACCTGTATAAAAATATACACAGCAGTCTTATTCATTAAGACCCCAAACTAGAAACAACCCCAATATCTAGCAATAGGAGAATGAATGAGCAAATTGGGGTATATCTGTACAATGGAATACTGTTCAACAATAAAAACAAAGAGCTACTTATAAATACGACTGCATAAATCTCAAAAGCATTTTGTTGGCTAAAGTAAGAAAATAAAATCAATATATACTTGATGATTCCTTTTATATGAAGTATAAGGATAAACCTAATCCATCGGACAGAAATCGGAAAGTAGTTTCCTCTGGGAAGAGGGGTGGAGGGATTGACTAGAAAGGGACATGAGGGAATTTTCCAGCTGATGGAAATGTCCTAGTCACACAAATGTATACAGTTGTCAAAACACATAGAACCGAACACTACAGATCCGTGCATTTTGTTGTATGTGAATTATACCTCGACTAAAAGTTAAATCCAAAAAAATTAAAAGTTTACAATATTATGATATTCCTAAGGCTTTCCAGGAAGGAAGAAAAGGAGGTGGGCAGGCAGGTCTGCATGCACGGACGCTGGAAGGACAAAGCAAATGATGCTAACGAAGTTCGAGAGCTGCAAGAAGCCATGGGGTCATCTTGCTGTTCCCGCGTTTAAGGTATCCCTGGCAGTGGGATGGTTAATCCTTTGTCAAACATTCCCAGCGACCGGCAACATGGAAACTCAGGAGGAAATCAGTTCCGCGGCTGAGCTGGAGGTTGAGTGGTTATTGTAAGGTTCTATATATTGAGCTGAAAACCTGCCTGCTTTCAACTTCTACTTTAGTTATTACTAGAACAACACAGGTCCAGTGTTCTGCCACAAGACGGTTCTTTTTCAGACTAAAGACACTTAGCTCCAAACTTCAACAGATCCCCAAAGGAAGAGATCTTTAGATCTTGTGACAGTTTGAGGCTTTGGGCATAACATTCATCCCGAAATATATGCAAGGACTTGGGATACATCATTTCAATTTTGTCTAGTCAGCAAAGAACACAGGTGAGTTTATTTTAGTAGCATATATGTGAGTGGTTATTTTTATGATCCATTCCTCAAGTCCTGCCAGGAGACGCCACAGTAACACTTCTGCTTTCTCTAGTGGGTCGACACGTTGTCCTAATGCGACCAATTACGGGCAGGATTTCATGACGTGCTTTAATGCTACCCTATGTGATAATAACACTCAGCCTTGAGAAGCCTCTGCCATTATGCGAAAGTCAAGCACAAAATATCCCTTGGCTGACACTAAATATATGTCAGCTGTTATATATTAACTGGGTTTCCAGATAGATTTCTTTTCAAATTTGTAAATATTCATAACTTGGAAGTAAATAAAAATTTTGTATCAGATTAGCTCAATAAAAGTCAGTAGTAAACACTGAAGGTGTTAATATTTTAATATTGGACCAAATGCAAAGTTTTTCATTTTGGTTGGTAAACCTCTTCTGATTACTAGTTTGTTGTTTTCCATTTGTTTTTAAATAACTCAAGTTTTAAGTTATGAAAGTTATTTGAGTGAAGTTTATAAGAAGGGGAAAAATAAAAAATTATCCAAATATCCCAGTAATCACTTCTATGTGTTCCCCATTTAAGTTTGACATAAACATGTATTTTATATAATTGTAATATATACGCCTCTGCCCCGCCATGAACATGATACCATTTGTACTCTTTCATGTTGCCATGCCGCCTTCAGTTATAATTTCTAATGGTTACAAAATATTCATTCATTAAATAGCCATTCATTAAAAACCCATTGTGAAATACTTAGAATGCTTCTCCATTTCTATATAACGAGTCAGTGAATTCTTTCCTCTATTATCATATTCCCTTTTTTGTATCATTTCCTTAAGTTAACAAAGTGTGATTATGATGGCTGCAGGGACTTTGAAACACGTTGCCAAATCAGTTCTTAAAGCAGCAGCCCCCAATCTTCATCGGCACCAGGGACCGGATTTTCCCACGGACTGGTGTAGGGGAGACAGGAGGCAGAACTCAGGGGGGCTGCACTTGCCACTCGCTGGCCACCACTCACCTCCTGCTGTGGACCTGGTGCGGGAACCCACCCTCACCCCGACCCCCGCCCCCGACCTCGGAAACAGGAGGCGGAGCTCAGGCGGGGAGAGGAGAGCTTCCCTCGAAGCCCCGTGTCTGAACAGGCCACAGACGGGTACTGGTCCGCGGCCCGGGGGTTGGGGACCCCTGTTTTAAAAGGTTTATACTGCCACTGTTGGTTGGTTTGATGGAATTACTCCACTTGTCAGTCATTAGGGCCTGAGAAGGAGGTTTCCCAGGGCACGGAGGTAGGGGAATTCCCGGCCTGCAGCCCCTGGGTTCCAAGGTGGGAATTCCCCTAACCAGCACCTTTTGCCAGCAAATTAAACACAGGTTTCAGAGCACAGATTGAGAAACAACCAGCTGATTCTTTGAAATTCCTGACAGTACAGCCTCCAAAGCGAAACTGATACTTGGCCTCCTGGTAGGTATTTGCATTTGGTTTCCATAAGGAGCCTATATTCCTATCGTGCGTGAATTGAAGACGCCAAATGCATTCCAACGTGGAGTGGGAAAAATGACAATGTAAAGTGTGATGCACAATTAACAGGATCTAAAGCATAACAAATATTATATGGTATCAAAGTGACTCCAATTATAGTCCATATTTTTTCTGTTCCCAGGTACAGTCCCAGTAAATTCTGTGTAAAGGCAGAAGGCGCGTCACCTTTACCTTCAGGTACGCATGGTGCCTTTTCGTACTCTTAATGAATGCCGGCAGCTGTACAGTCCTAAGTTACTATGCCTTTAGCTTATACCGCTAACAGCATTTGATGATGGATATCAAAAAAGAAACAGTGAGTAAAGAGCTTTTCTTGAGGGTATTCGTTTAACTCCCTCTAGTCCCTATAATGGAAACTAAGAAGGGTGGGGGGTGGGGTGGGGGAAGATGACCTCTAATAGTACCTAATACCAGGAAAAAGTGTCAAATATATTACAGAAACCAGGAACAGAAAGGCCAACCTGTGACTCAGCAAGAAAAAGCACTGGCTCACCTGTGGCACCCTAGGGCAGGGCGGCCGGCAGTGAACTCCAGCACCCAAGCAGAGCCTCTGGGAAGCGCCCTGAGAAATCCCCGCGGCCGCACCTGCTCAGCACCTGAGGCAGGAAGGAACAGGTGGGCCAGGCCTCTCTTTCTGTCTACAAAACACGGCCTCTCTCTCTGTCTTCACCTGGGCATAAATGTGTGCAGGCCTATGTGAGGACAGCACCCTTCCCAACTTTTAAAAATATATTTAAAAAAATTTATTGATTTTAGAGAGACAGGATCAGGGCGGCGGGGGTGGGGGGGAGACAGAGAGAGAGAGAAAGAGAGAGGGAGAGAGACAGAGAGAGGTTTTGTTGTTCCATTTATTGATACACATACTGGCTGCTTCTTGTATGTGCTCTGACAGGGAATCAAACCCGCAATCTTGACATACTGGACGATGCTCTAGCCAACAGAGCTGCCTTGCCAGAACACCCTTCCCAACCTCTACAGTAACAGTAACAGACAGTGAGCTCTGTGTGTGAAGATGAGCAAACAGCCAATAGGTATAAATACAGCGGTAAAAATGACGGAGCATCTGAGGAGTATTTGAGGGAATGTCTTCTCCCCATCCCTTGTCCCTTCTGCCCTGGAAGAAAATATGGTTCCTTCCAGAATAGCAGAAACCTTGAAAAATTGGGTTCCTTTTTTTTAGAACAAGAGTCAAGAGGGCAGCAAACCAATGCAATGAGAACAGAGAGCCACAATGCGGGAACAGCCTCAAATTACTAGGGACGCCGCATCCTAATAGAAACACCATTGTCAAATTAAAAACCACAAATGAAGGCAGTTAAAGGGATTGTAGCCTAAATAAGAGATTTAGAAAACAAGCCTGAATTGTCTCCTAGAAGTCACAGAAAAAGGTTAGAGAGGACAACACATCGGGGAGAGAAAAAATAAGAGACAGGGAAAAAGATTCAGGAAATCCGAAGGAGAAACAATAATCAAATAAATAATAAATTTTCTTTGACTGAAAAACATTTGAGTTTTCATATTAAAAAAAACTCACCAAATTCTGAACATTAAGGAAAACGATGTAGAAATATTTCATGACCTTTCCGAATTTCAGAATAAAAGAAAAAAATGCTGAAGCATTCAAATGGTAGAGAAAAGGGAGAGGCTTCCAGCTTTTGAAATTAAGAAAATTAAAGAATGAAAGAAAGTTAAACTGGCATCAGGCTGTTCCTGTGAAACACTAAGTACTAGAAGACGCTGGAACAAAAAGGTATGAGGGCCAAGAGCTATAACCTAAGGATTCACAGTCCAGCCAGGCTATGGTGCAGGGCTCAGGGTAAGAGGAAGGCGTACCTATGCGAGGGACCGGAAAGCACCCGCCTAGCTGGTTAATCCGGGGAACGAGGTCGTGGAAACAGGAGCGGCGCTGAAGCAAGGCTGTACAGGTGTGTGGCGGTCAAGTTCTTAGAGCACCGCATAAAGGCAACCACTCACATCTGTGCGGGCTCCTGAAGCCGGCACATGCCCTTGGCCAAGCCTCGCCTCGCTACCATTGGGGCGCTTTGGTTTACTCTCCCCATGTTGCAGGAAGTCTGTGGTGCCCTTCATGGCAGCAGAGAGAGGACTGTCCCAAAGCCTTAGGGCCTGCCCTGCTGCACCCTGGCGTGTGCCAAACTCCTGCGCTGCCACAAAACACGTTGGAAAATCCAGTGAGATCGTCTTCCTACATTTCTTCACGACACACAGAGCGGGATCACTTGGATACTCTCGTCTGCCATGATAGCTCCAAGCCGTCGGAACACAAAATAAGCGGCAGGAAGGCAGACCAAGTGCAGCAGGTTACGTATGCAGAACGTTCCATTTAGGAGGGCTACGTGGCTGAGAGCTTCGCCCCACGCCGCGCTAACACGCGCCGCCTGACGGTGTGATCTGGGCGTCGCTCTCATTGCAGAAAGCAGAACTCAGAGCTGGGGAGCGATCCCGGCGATCGGCGGGCGGCCGGGAACTGGTCTCCGTGCGCTGTGTGTGCACGCGTGTACATGCAGATACATTTATGCTTATACACACACACGTGTGTGATACATGCGTATAGATCTTAAAAGATAAAATATTTTACATTACATATTATCTTTGTAAGAGAAAGAGAGAGAGAGATAAATATATCTTAGAAAAACATTTCAGAGACAAATATCTTTATAACATCCCCTCCAAAGTACTGTGTGTACCATTCAGGTACCACTTCTGGAGAAAAAAAATCACTAAAAGTATTTTCAAATGATGAAGAAGTGAATGGAAAAAAGGGAAACCAAGACTGATTAAGTCATAATACAATAATATAAAATGTTAAATAAATCACAGTAAGTAATGAATCCACTAAACTCGAAGTGTAATTCACATATAGAAAAGTACATGTACTGAAATATATGTACAGCTTAATGAATTATAACAAAGTGAATGCCCACTTAATTATCACCTAGGTCAAGAAAAAGGTGGCTGCATGAACCCTAACACCCTTCTTCTCCCTTCCATCCCTGTATTCCCATCTGATCACTCACTCACGTAATAACTGACTCAGGGAAGGATCATCAATGGATGTGAAACCACTAGGTGAAGGGCTGTTGGGAAGCAGCACATTCAGTGTCTCAACGTATCACCCCATGGGTTTCTTCTTAGTTGCAAAGTGAAAAAGACACTTTTAACGATGATGAAATACGGCAAATGTTACCTTAACCAATTGAGTAAACTTACCATCAACAAAGATGGGACAAAGTGTCATTTCAAATCTCCTTACGTAATGCAATGAAACGTATACAACTATACTTAAGTGTCTTTTACCAAAAGTGTTTAACTGAAGTCTAATCATGAAGGAAACACTCGGACAAATCCAGGCTGGGGAACTTCTACAACACAATTGGCATGAGCTCTTTAAAAACGTCCATGGTGAAAAAAAAGGGGAGGGGAAATGTTCTAAATTAAAGGACTTTAAAGAGCCATGATGAATAAATGCAATCTTTAATCTTTGTCTGAATACTGGAGTGACCCCTCAAAAAAATAAAGTGATTAAAGAACATTATTAGAGCAATTGGAGAAATTTAAATATGGACTCCATATTAAACAATATTACCATATCAAAGTTAAGTTTCTTGGGTATGCTAATGATATTGTGGCTATGTAGGACAACATGATAGTTCTTAGAAGATACATGTTGAAGTATTTTGGAGACACCCTCACCTACTTTTAAATGGTTTACTAAAATACACACACACACACACACACACACACACACACACACACACACAGAGCAAGAGCAAATGCCTAAAGGGCATATCTTCAAGTTTTCTGTAGGTTTGAAAAAAACTTTAAATAAAAAGTCAAAAGAAAAAAAATCACAGATTCAGAAGACTGGATTAAAGAAAAAGAAAAGGAACCCTACTATATATAGGTGGGAAGTGCACCACAGAACAGAGTAACTAAAGCCCCACATTTCAGGCTGGAAGAACAAAAGGGAGACCTAAGAGACCTAAAAAGTACTAAGATGACGGAGAGAGGGAGGAGCTTAGGAAAGAAACCCCTCAAAGCTGTTTATAAACTCCTGGACTCCTCTAAGCTGGGCATTCATGGAGATGAACTACAGCACAGAAAACCATCCAACTCCCAGACCGGCCACTGACTGGTGCACATATGGGACAGATCCAAACGGCAAAAGCTTTGAAAATGTAATTGACACTACAACGACAAGCCATAGGAAGCTAGTTGGAACTTGCGGCCTCAAACCAATCTGGTCTAATGCCTGCTAAAACACAAAAATATCAACATCCCTGGAGGATTTAAATGAGAGTCATAGTCTCAAAACATAATAATCAAAAAGTCTAAAATATAGTCCGAAATTACTCAGCATATAAGGAACCATAAAATCTCAAGACGCAAGAGAAAAGACAATCAATAAATGCCAATGCTGAGGTGACACAGTTGTTAGAGTTATCTAAGACTTTAAAGCAGTTATAATAAAAATGCCTAACATTCAAGATGAACACTCTAGAAACAAATGAAAAGATAGAAAGTTTCAGCAAAGAAACAAAGGACATAGAGGAGAGCCAAGTGCAAATTTTGAAACTAAAAAATAAGATAATCAAATTAGAAAAACCTCACTGGGCTGGCTCAATAGCAGCACGGAGATGACAGAGGAAAGAGGCAGTGAACTGGAAGATAGGTCAATAGAAATTATCCAATCTGAACAATATGGGGAAAAAGAGAGTGGGATCGGAGTAACTGCCACGGCCTCGGGGACCTGAGCACAGTCATAAAAGGTCAAATGTCATCAGAGTCACAGAAGGACAGCAAAAGAGTGTGGGGTATCAAAAATATTTGAATAATGGCAGAAATTTTCTCAAATTTGGCAGAAAACATAAACCTAAACATGCGAGAAGCTCGGCAAATCCCAAACAAGAGAAACACAAAGAAATCCTTACCCAAACACATCATATCCAACTGCCGAACACTAAAGACAAAGACAAAAGCTTGAAAACAACCAAAGAAAAATTTGACACATGATTTATAGGTGAACAAAGAAAAAAGAGTTGAAAGAAAAATGAAGTGTAACATTTTTAAAGTTCAACTGAAAGAAAAGAACTGTCAACACAGAATTCTATTTCCAATGAAAATATCCTTTAGGAATAAAGGTGGAAGAAACACTGACAGATGAATAAGTACTAAGAAAGTTTGTTGTCAGCAAACCAAAAGAAAGACTCCAACCCCCGCCCCACGAACAAACACCCCATTGAAGTGGTAAAATATTGATTCTAAGATGACTATAAAATGTAAGCATATATATTATCATCCCTAGTAACCACTAACATAATCTATACAGAGACATAATAAAAACACAATAGAAAAAATTTAATGGAATACTAAAGTTCATATAGATGATTCAATTTATATGATATTCTCCAAAAGACACAGTTCGTGGTGCCAAAGGTTAGGGACAGGGAGGGTATGACTACCGAGGAACAGCACAGGGGAGTTTTTTGAGTGATGGAACTGTGTCCTGTTCTGTGTCCTGTTTGCACCAGCAGTTACACAAATCTATATATGTGTTAAAATTCACAGTACTATGCATATACACAAAGTCAATTTGCTGTGTGTTAATTCAAAATTTCAAACTAAAGACGATAAAATGAACAAAGACAGGTATGGGTAAAGGTAGAATCTCAGAGAACACTGGTCTGTAAAGAACAAGAAGAGTAAAAACAGAAGCAAAGGAGGAAAAAACAAAAAACAAAAAAACAAAAAAAAACCCCAGAAGAAAATGCTGTCACAGAGCAGCACTAAAGAAAAAAGGGTGTGGAATATACCACGTCTACTGGGCTGGCCACTGGGCAGTCGGTGTGGGCTGTGCTGAGAGCGGCTTTGGGAGACAGGGGGAAGAAGGGGGCACTTTGTCTGCGTTGCAGAAGTGAATGCATGCCAAGTATGGGGACGGGAAGACAGCCAGGCTAGACGAGCATATCAGAGAAAGCTCATCTGTAAAACCATACCAACAGCTAATATTTACTAAACACTTACTATGTGCTAAGCCACTGGATTCCAGTCTGGAGTTGTATATGCTTAGTTGTAGTTAGAGTTAAAAAAAAAAGTCTTCCACATTCCCCAGTGTTAAGTTATTCTACTTAAATTATTTAACAAAATAAAAAAATATAGATAGATTCTTCATGTTTCCAGCTCTTTATTCTATACTTCTAAGAATATTCATAGTAAAAATAAAAACTATAAAACTATAATTCTAGTAACAATAATTTAACCTTCACAGATAAAGCTTATTTTGCGAATACTAAATGGCCGCTTAAAACATGAACATTATCCTAAGATATAGGTCCTTTGGGCTGTCCCACTGTTCTTTATTCCAACTGTGGAGACATCCTTTATATGGTGCAAAGTGACAGCCTTTGGCCTTCTCTTGGAAACAAATCCATCATTACATAACTAAGTATATCTTTTTTTCTCATCAGCCAAGAACCATTGGGATCCATGACAATTACATACACAAACACAAATGTGGGCAAGGATTGCATGGCAAGACACGACACAGTGGTCATCCCGAGGGTCCAGAATATTCTTTTGATTTTTAAATATTATCATCAGTAGGAAAATACAAAGTTTAAAAAGTCATAAACAAACCAAGCCAGAGCTCAGAGAAGACAGCTTCGTAGACGCAATGCTAAGAGCATGACATACATTATCTTAATCCAGACGTTAAACAACCCTATGATAGGTACAGTAAATAAAGACCTCACCAGTTCTCCTAGCCCTTCAACAAAAATTTTACTTTAAAAAATGTATGCCACATGAGAATTCTTGCTAAATAAGGTGACTACAAAAATATTCTTCCCATTATTTGAGAAGACTGGAATCCTGGTGATAATGAGTTCAGCTCTGACTGAAGTCATTTAGAGATAATCAACATGTGTTTTTTAGCACTCTGCATGTAAGAAAAGGTTACATACTGTACGAATCCAATTACGTGACATTCTGGAAAAGGCAAAACTATAGAGAGAACAAAATAATCAGTGGTTGCCAGGAGTTTGGAAGCAAGGCGAAAGGGATAAATAAGTGAAGCACAGGGGATTTTTAGGGCGGTAAAAATATTCCGTATGATATTTTAATGGTAGATATGTGACATTATGCATTTGTCAAAACTTAGAGAACTTTACAGCACAGAGTGAACATTAATGAATATAAATTTCGAAAAAATCATCCAGGAGGCTGCAGACTCCAGGAAAGAATGCAGGCTGTGACATGAGCATCTAAATGTTCTACAAATGTGAAAAACAACATCACCGAAGGGGGTGGAAAGGAAAGGTGATGGCTTGAGTTACTCTGGAAATGAGTGGCGTCTGTAAGACTAAAAGCAAAGGAAGTGCACATAAATCAGCACTGCACGCTGGTCGATGAGGTAGCTTTCTGCAGGGGTATGAGCTAATTCAGACACTGCTGATACATGCATACTGAAACTGAATAATTATGGAAGTAGATGACGGACGGTGGGAGCCAAATTCTCGCTGTTGCAGTGGGAATTTAAAGATAAGCAAGGGGGTGAAGCAAGTGTGAACCATGTGGTAGTGAATTAGTTAGAGACATCGGTGTGAACTCGGTTTAACTGAATATAAATAAAGACGGCGACATACAGATATGTGTATGTATACAGGTTAGTAAACATATATATAGTTCTGCGCTTTGTCAACTGAGAAAGAATAAAAAAAGTAACACCCCAATAGCAATAAACACACTGAGCACCCAGATCTTGGTTTCTAATACCATTCTCCAATTAAAAAAACAAAAAACAAAAAACAAGATGAGTCTGAGTGTCTGGTAGGACCAGAGACAAAGAAAATGTTTAAAAAAAACCAAACAGAACTGCCCCGCCACACCCATGGGGGTTTGCAGAGGAGCACAGCGGCCTACCACAGGAGCGCCTGAGAGCCAAAGCTGAAAGAATTTGAGTTACAAAATAGTTTTGAATTATAGCCAAAAGCATAAAATAAACTTTCACGAATCTATACACGATTGAGTAAACTTACAAGTGGGAAAGAAGAGACAAATCTCCCATGCAGAATTCCAAATAGTTTATGTAGATACTCTGGTCTTCACAGAGAGGGGGGTGTAGCTGGGTGAGATCTGCATACAGTGACTTCCTTCCAAGAAGTAAAGTATGAAAATGGGGAGGGGGGTGGGAGTAACTTTACAGTGGAGAAACCTGACAAACACGACCCCGGCCAGGTGATCCAGGTCAACAATGACAATCACAAATCATGTTTGACAGTACGTTTCCTTGATATGCTGCCATGAAAATGGCACTTTACCTCTGTGGTCTTCCTCCTAATACGTTATAACTCCAGTCTCACCATGAGAACAACATCAGACAAAGTCTAGCTGTGTAGTATCCTACAAAATGCCTGACCAGCCTCCCTCACAACTGTCAACATCATCAAAAACAGAGTCTGAGAGAGTGCCACAGCCAAGAGGAGCCTACGGAGACCTGGCAACTCAGTGCCATGCCGTGTCCTGGATGAGATCCCGAAACCAGAACAGGACAGTAGGTAAAACCCATGGGAACCTGAATCAACTAGGGATGTTAGTTAATAGTTATACATTGATATATAATTATATCGTGATATACCATGCTAATGTAAATGTTAATAATGAGAATCCAGCTGTGGGATACATGGGAACCCACTTGTATTACCTTCTCAATTTTTCTGTAAATCTAAAACTGTTCTAAAGAATAAAGCTTAGTATTTAAAAAACAAACAAACAAACAAACAAACAAACCCTACAGCTAACTTATTGGGTTGGCCAAAAAGTCAGCTAGTTTTTTCCATAAAATAAAAGACATATTTTTTCATTTTCACCAATAACTTTATTGATTTGGATATTTTGAGTACATCAGCTCTCTCCCGCTATTGGCTTCTAGTGGGTAGAGGCCTGGGGTGCTGCTGAACATCTTCCAATGCACAAGACAGCCCCATAGCAAAGCATTATTTGGTCAAAATGTCAAGAGTACCAAGAAACTTCACAAACCACTTTTGACACATTTGATCAATCACAGCACCTCCATGCACTGCGCAAATTTTTTGTGTGTATATCAGTTGTGTTTCTAACGTTCTTGAAATAATAAAGCATAATACGCCAAAATTGTTGCGTATCTTCTTCCATCTCCAATATTAAAATGCTGTACAAAAATTCACCAATTTTGGTCGGCTTTTTTAAATGCACACTGATATGACAGCTGTCAAAATACAATCTAACGAAGTAGTGTGGAATGAAGTTAAAGGCAACTAAGAACTACTAGAGCCATCTTATGGAAAAAAACTAAACAAACTTTCTGGTCAACCCAATATTTAAGGCTGACACAATAAACATTTTCCCCAAGGTCAGAAATTGTGCAAATATGTCTTTTAGTCTCATCATATCTAATCAAGGTTTTAGAAAACAAAAATGAAAAAGCCCAGAGTTGATAAAGTCATGCCATCTGACACCAAGACTTCCTATAAAACTACAGCAATCAAGACGGTCCAGACAGTCTGGCATGGACAAAAGTCAACGAGACAGAAGAATCCAGAAACAGATTCACACATATGGCCAACTGACATCCACGTGATGCGCGGGTTCCACCTGAAATGTCAGCAGGCCTATTTCTTCAATATTCTTGGGTGCCCTATTTATGTGCAGGAGCAGAAGCACGGCACAGGACCGTGTGAGCCCTGAGAGGCTCCTGAGAGCAATATACTATTTCTGTTAATCCCTCGGAGGGCCCTGGGAGGCAAGTGCTACTACAGGCGAAGCTCACAGAGGTTAAGTGATTTGCGGTACCATAGCTGTAAGTGGCAAAGCTGGTCTCAGCTGCAATCTGTCTGATTCCAGGGGCTTTATTTTAATCACATTCAGAAAGAAAAAAGAAGATACCAGACCAAACGTTCCAAGACTGCCTTGTTTGCTCTGTTCTCTTTTGCTTTGTTTGAAAGGTGACATCGTTCAAGTTTCCGCTATAAAATATCTTCCAAGCTACAGTTAAGTAAATGTTGAGCTATAATTTATTACAATGAATATATTAGTTTATTAAGCCAAATTTATGATCCAGGTGGGTGTTTCTGCGTGCCATGTGTATACTTTGTAGTAACTGAGGGCTTTTTTGCATTGTCAGTGGAACTAGTTAAATGCTATGAAACTGAAAAATACTCTTATTTGTAATTGTTATGAAAAACGTACAGTTGTTACTTGCTGTTTTGCTATATCTCGTTGGTCATGATGATTATCCAGTGCCATGTCTGTGGTCAAGAATGTAACTTGCAACTGAGCCACGGTCATTCGCTGGCATTTGTTTCCCCCTCGCAGCTGATTATAGGGACCGCGCTATTAGATCCCGGCTCCCTCTGAAAAGCAGCATCTCTGATCCAGCAGGACGCAGCTCTCGGAGTATTATTTCCTTTCCTCTGGGACACAAAAACGCACAGCCTTGCATTTCCATGTCCGGTCCTGCTACTGACTATTTAGACTATATCCATGACACTGAATATTCAGAGCAGGTTCGATTTCTTCTAACGCAGTTAGAACAAAATATATAAATCCAATGAGAACATTAGTAAAGCTCGAACATTATCTCTGGGTTCTTCCTCTGAGATCTCAACAGAACAAGACTAGCTTTTAATTAAATTCATAAAATGGTGTTATTTCTAAGCTAGGGCCTACTCTCCCTGTTTCAACTGGATTTCCTATAGATGAAGACTTTTAAACACACTTACGATGATGGTAACACAAGTTTAATGCACTATAGCCATTTATTATCTCGTCTGATACTCCTCACAATCTTGAAAGGTAGATAGGGAAACTGTTATAGTATTTTATAGATGTCAAAACAAGCCCACACAGATTATGTGACTTGTCCAAGTTACCCCATGAGTAAGTAGTAACACCCAAGAAGACGGGTCTCTGGATTTCAATTCAAAAGCTTTCCTCAGTAGCTCATGCCTCTTATGTCTCAAATTTCAGGTCTATGTCTAACTCCAGACTAAACATAGTCTGCATTTTTCCCATTCCATTGGAGCATCGCCTTGCTTCTCCGTATTTCCCTGCCTTACAGAAGATCTCTGACGAAGCTCAGATAGTCCGTTAAGACTTAGCTTCTAAGAGATTGAGTACCATGACATGTATCAGTCAGAAAGTGGAAATTAACCATGGGCTCGTTTAAAAAAAAAAAACAAAACAAAACTTGAAAAAGAAACATTTCTCCACTCTTTCGCAGAAAAGCTACCTACCTTTTCCCAACTAGTTTTCATGTGCTGGACATATTTTAGGTGCGTTTCTCCATTCTAAAAGGGGTTGTAAAGGAGAGCGATCTATACCAACATTTTCCTGAGGCCAGTAATTATAGGCAGCTCTCTCAGGGCCACAGGCCACCCACATATCTTTGACTTTCTGATTGTATATACATTTTTAATAATTCTAGTGTTTAACTTTATATGTATTTTTTCTTCACTTTTTATTGTTTACTCTATTACAGTTGACCCCACTTCACTCCCCTCTGCCCGCCTCCACTCAGCCCCTGTTCCCCTCCCCTCAGGCCATCACCGCACGGTTGTCCCTGTCCACAGGTCATGCATATGTGTTCTTTGGGTATTTTTAAATACTCCCAGCATAGAAAAAAAAAATATCCAAGTGCAAAGTACTATAAGAAGCATAGTATAACTAAAAATGGTAGACGGGTGTTCCATTAATTAAAAAACTGCTGACTCGAAAATGTTCCAATTGTATAAGCTGTATCAATAGGCTGATACTTTGCATTCTATTTTATTCCTCTATGCCAGTTATCAATCTATTCCCTCTTGGCTCTAAATTCACCTTTCACTCCCAACTCTTCCCCTAATGGGCTGAACGATAAGCCTCTCTCCTTTGCAGTGAGCATGATGTTACACCTCACCAGGAGGGGGCGCTGAAGGGACAACGCAAGAGGAAAGGGTCATTCCAGGGTTGGGTGTGCTAGTGTTTTTTCTTCCTCCTGCTGCTGTGCCTATGGGTACAGTAGTAGCCAGTGGGGCTGGGTCCCAGCTGTGAGCTCAGGGCGGACAACCCTTCAGTGAACTCAGAGCTTCAGCCTGGTGACCCCCTTGCCATGGTGCTTCACACATGGACA